>JARJHM010001574.1:0-20629 GCA_033356055.1 Carex pumila | reverse complement strand
TTTTTCCAAAATTAACCCCACGTTCTACAATGTTTTTTACCATGATCTAATTCTAATTAGGTCCTACTCAATGGAAAAGTTATAAATCTTTATTTTAACTTTCCATCCATATATAGTGCGTCTAAAATGGTCTTCGTATGAGGGCGCTATGGTCCAAATACGAAACATGCACAGTAGTTTTAAAAAATGGTAGTCTAAATTAAGCACTATGTTCTACCACGTTTTTTTTTTTTTTACCATGATTTGTTTCTAATTTGGCTTCCTTGAAGAAGCAAAGTTCTAGATATTTCTTTTATCTATCCAAAAATATATAGAACGCTAAAAACAAATTTCTTATGAGAGATATGTGGGCCAAATAAGAAACGCTGTGTAGCAGTTTTTTCAGAAAATGTGATAAACTATTTTGGACAAATTTTTAATTAAGGAAATAATTCTTAAATTAACATGGGCCATAATTAACAACAACCATTAGGCTTTGTTTATTAGGCCAAAATTTATTTTAATTCTTTATTTGAATCAAATACAATTAATCCAATTAATTGTAGTATTATATACAATTATTCTAAATAATTTTATTTCTCACGTGTTGATGGAGAAACCATTTATTTATCATGTCATACATGTTAAATAAATCTAGGTACATTTTCTAATTAATTCTTTATTAGTGTGACCATGTGTGATCTATATCATGTTGGCAATGACATAATAACATTTTATTACCATAAACTATAAGCGGTACTAGCTATACATTATAGTTACCCAAATGACATAGATGTAAATTT
This sequence comes from Carex pumila, assembly GCA_033356055.1. Taxonomy (NCBI): domain Eukaryota; kingdom Viridiplantae; phylum Streptophyta; class Magnoliopsida; order Poales; family Cyperaceae; genus Carex; species Carex pumila. The sequence continues at coordinate 19,847 of JARJHM010001574.1, read as the reverse complement.
AAGTATCCTTTTACAGTACATAATCCCTTAAAGTAATGCTATAAATAATATTACTTAAGTTTTTTCATTGCCACATGATATTATGAATAATATACAGAGTAGAGTTGTGTCATCTTTGTAATATATATGTTTCTTAGTCTCTTAACTAAATTATTAATATATAACTGCACTTCAGTTATATTGCACGCATTATAATCAAGGTTCTTTATATCAATTATAGCGCCATAGCTTTTAAGGTTCGAAAAAGCTATAGCGCAACCATAGCTAGCTATTTAGAATCATTACAAAAGAAAAGCGATTAATAGCATTATAGCTTTTGAGGTCCGAAAAAGCTATAGCGCAGCTATAGATAACTATTTAGAACCTTGATTATAATTCTACTTTACCAACGAGCCATCTTCGTTATGCATAGATTATACTCGCCAATTATATCTTCGCAAATGGGGAGGCAAGCTATCGAGTGTTGGAGAGGGATGTACTTTTCTTCTAACATATGAAGAACACCTCTTAGGTTATTTGGTAACCAAACATCTGTTGTTGAGAATATGAGTACCAGAGAGCAATCACACAACACAAAAAGAAAGAAAATTGAGAAAGATCAAAATCAGAATACACAGATTTTATGTGGGAAACCCTCGAGGGAAAGAAAACCCACAGCCGCTCGCCAAACAAAATCCATTAATTCTCAAAGTCAGTTACAAAATAAATTACAGAGAGATTTAATGCATATATAAAATACAAAACCCACTGAAAGGGCGGAAAAACAGACTAATCTGGACCGCACATCTTAATGGATAACTTAACTAATCTGGATCGTCAGTTAAAGGATTTTCATGCACATGTTATATTAATGTTAATACTATGCTTGTGTAAAATAGTTCACGCGTGTGGCCGTATAGAGTTGCACATGATATGGTAATGCTAATACAATGCTTGTGTAAAACAGTTCATGCGTGTTGCCGTATAGAGGTGCACATGATATGCTAATGCTAATATTATGTCTGTTTAAAACAATTCACGCGTGCGGCCGTATAGAGGTGCACATGATATGGTAATGCTAATACTATGTCTCTGTGAAAAAGTTCACGTGTGTGGCCGTATAGAGGCGCAGATGATATGGTAATGCTAATACTATGGCTGTGCAAACCAGTTCATGCATGTGGCTGTATAGAGTTGCACATTGTATGGTAATGCTAATGCTATACCTGTGTAAAATAATTCACGCGTGTGGCCGTATAGAAGCGCACATGATATGGTAATGCTAATGTTATGCCTCTGTAAAACAGTTCACGCGTGTGGCCGTATAAAAGCACACATGATACGGTAATGCTAATACTATGTCTGTGTAAAACAGTTCCCGCATGTGGCTGTATAGAGGCGCACATGATATGTTAATGCTACTACTATGCATGTGTAAAACAGTTCACGGGTGTGGCTGTATAGAGGTATACATGATATGGTAATACTAATACAATGCCTCTGTAAAACAGTTCACGCGTGTGACCGTATAGAGACGCACTGGTAATGCTAATACTATGCCTGTGTAAAATAGTTCCCGCATGTAGCCGTATAGAGGCACACATGATATGTTAATGCTAATACTATGCCTGTGTAAAACAGTTCACGTGTGCCGCTGTTCATATACCATTTTTTATTTTGATTTGATAGTTGATACTTCGTCATCTTGCTACATAGCATTAGCATTATCACAGCATAGATAAATAAGCCTGTGCTCTCTCTCTCTGTTCCCTTGTGTTGTGTTATATTTCTATTCTTTGTTGCTTTCAGCCCATGTCATGCATTTTTTGTACTTAAATTTAACTAATGGTCGACCTAATACTATGCCTGTGTAGAACAGTTCCCACGTGTGGCCGTATTGAGGTGCACATGATATGTTAATGATAATACTATGCATGTGTAAAACAGTTCACGCGTGTGCCCGTGCATATACCATCTTTTATTTTGATTTGGTAGTTGATACATTGCCATCTTGCTACATAGCATTAGCATTAGCATAGCTTAGATAAATAAGCACGTGCTCTCTTTCTGTCCCCTTGTGTTGTGTTATATTTCTAATTTTTGTTACTTTTTGTCCTTGTCATGCATTTATTATACTTGAATTTAACTAATGGTCGACCTTCACACGTGTGGCCGTATAGAGGTGCACATGATATGCTAATGCTAATACTATGCATGTGTAAAACAGTTCACGCGTGTGGCCGTATAGAGGTGCACATGATATGGTAATGCTAATACTATGCATGTGTAAAACTGTTCACGGGTGTGGCTGTATAGAGGTGCAAATGATATGCTAATGCTAATACTATGCATGTGTAAAACAATTCACGCGTGTGGCCGTATAGAGGTGCACATGATATGGTAATGCTCATACTGTGCATGTCTAAAACAGTTCAAGCGTGTGAGGTGCACATGCTTTGCTTATGCTAATATTGTGCCTGTGTAAAACAGTTCACGCGTGTGGCTGTGTATATACCATCTTTTATTTTGATTTGATAGTTGATACATTGTCATCTTGCTACATAGCATAAATAAATAAGCCTGTGCTCTCTCTCTGTCCCTTTGTGTTGTGTTATATTTCTATTTTTTGTTGGATTTTGTCCCTGTCGTGCATTTTTTGTACTTGAATTTAACTAATGATCGGCCTAATACTATACCTGTGTAAAACAGTTCACGCGTGTGGCCGTATAGAGGTGCACATGATATGTTAATGCTAATACTATGCCTGTGTAAAACAGTTTACGCATGTGGCCGTATAGAGGCGCACATGATATGTTGATGCTAATACTACGCATTTGTAAAAAAATTCACGGGTGTGGCCGTATAGAGGTGCACATGATATGGTAATGCTAATACTATGCTTGTGTAAAATAGTTCACGCATGTGTCGTAATACTATACTTATGTAAAACAGTTCACGCGTGTGTCGTATAGAGGTGCACATGATATGTTAATGCTAATACTATGCATGTGTAAAACAGTTCACGCGTGTGGCCGTGCATATACCATCTTTTATTTTAATTTGATAGTTGATACATTGCCATCTTGCTACATAGCATAGATAAATAAGCCTGTGCTCTCTCTCTGTCCCTTTGTGTTGTGTTATATTTCTATTCTTTGTTGGATTTTGTCCCTGTCGTGCATTTTTTGTACTTGAATTTAACTAATGATCAGCCTAATACTATACCTGTGTAAAACGGTTCACGCGTGTGGCCGTATAGAGGTGCACATGATATGTTAATGCTAATACTATGCATGTGTAAAACAGTTCACGCATGTGGCCGTATAGAGGCGCACATAATATGGTAATACTAATACTATGCCTGTGTAAAACAGTTAATGCGTGTGGCCGTATAGAGGCGCACATGATATGTTAATGCTAATACTATGCTTGTGTAAAACTGTTCCCGCGTTTGGCCGTATAGAGACACACATGATATGGTAATGCTAATACTATGCCTGTGTAAAACAGTTCACGCGTGTGGCCGTATAGAGAGGCACATGATATGTACATGCTTCGTAACCTTAGACACCGCTCACAGGGAGCTACCGCCCTCCTGCCACCCCCCGCATACTCCTAGAATCAGGCCCACATACATAACATTTGCCACTTCATATGTGATCACTTGAGCATGGTAGTCAATGAAAAGAATAAAGACCGAGTAATAGAAGTAGGAGGAATTATAATGCTAATTGGTAAATATATACTTAGGAGTCAACTTGGGTACGTAGAGAAGAAGAGGCGCCAAGCCTGAAACCATTAGACATTGAATATCTAAAGATGGCAAGACACTTGACGATCGAAACCGACAGGAGATTAGGATAGTATGGTACTATTTCCATGTATCCAATAACCACTTGATGCTCATTCATGTTGACCATCTATGGAACGAAGATGATGACGCATCAACCACCAACTTCAAAATTTGACGAGTCAACGTAACAAAAGGCAATAGAACTCTGGTTAAATCTTCGAGCCCCGAGTCGATAGAACCAACTCGGCCCAAATTTGAAGCTTCTGCTCAGACTGCACTCTGTTTAGCATCACAAAAGTTGTTTACGACATCCTCTGTGCTGCAAGTGGATGCACAGCCAAGCCAGACTGGAGCACCCTGTACGACATCCCTGTATGTGAGTATGTGACCCCAGTCGTCATAACTGCAGATTCTATTTGTTGGATCAATTTGAATTGTTCAAGCAATTCAATTGAGTATTGTTGCCTATTAAAATTGAATTGCTGCCTAGATTCTATTTATTGGGTATGGGCGTACTGATTGTGCCTTTTTCCTATACCTAGCTGCTCTATGCTTGTGAAATGTATGGTTCCTTACATTGTTTTTGGTATCATTGTCGATTGCTTGTGAAATTGAAATCTGAATTGAACCACGGGTTATTGATTGTGGTAACTTTTATGTGCCTCGAAACTAATTGTATAGAACAAATACCTTTACTATCTTATACAGAAACAAGAATGATATATTATTTATATTCTTCTTATTATTATTAGTAGTATTATTGATATTATTTTGTGCATTTTAGGAATTGACAACTAAAATATCATAGTGTAACAATCTCAAAAGGAACTTGTCTCTCTAAAGATCTCTATGTTCTTAATTCATATGTTAACTACCTTGCACATTGCAATTGAATTTGCTGATTCAATCTCTATAAATTACTTATTGCAGTTGAAATTTGTGCTGAAATGTGATGAAAAACTAATTATGGTAATTTAAATGCATATATTAGGTATTGGAATGTGTATTGGAACTACTATGGATCCAACAATGCTGCTGTCATGGACATGTAAGTAATTTTTTCAAAAATATTTGCTCCAAGTTTTTAGTTTTTCATTTCCAAATATTGTTTGTAGTTGTCTTTGCTAGTTGACCCTGACAAGTGTTAAGTTTCAATAAGCTCTAATACCACTTATTGGGTACACACAAAATATGAGGCAAGCAAATAAATGGAGAATCACACAAGAAATCAAGTCAACAAGCAAGCAAACACAAGAAATTAGAGATGACACAAGATTTTACGTGAAAACTCTTTCGGAAAAAAATCACAGGAGCACAAGGCACAAATCCACTAAATCAAAGACTCTTTACAAGTACAAAGAGATTAAAAATTCTCAATAGTACTCTCCCACACACTTTCTTACAAGTTTCAAGAAAAAGAGAGCAAATTCTAAACAAGACTAAGTGAAGAGGCAAAACAGAAACAGACAGACAGAAGCAGCTCAATTCAAAACAACGAAGTGACTCCCCAAAAAATCTCGGGAAGCAGCGGCACCTTTTAATTAAAGGTTCAAGGGCAACGGTTTGACCATATTCTGAAAATAAATTTAACATTGATTTGCTTTGCTTATAGACAAACATTTTGAAAATAAATATAAGATGACCCCAAAACTTAAAAGGTGCGTTTGGATGGAGCAAGAATAGCACTAATTCGAGAATAGTATTATTTTTTTGACTTATTCGATGTTTGAAGAAGCAAGAATAGCACTAATTCACTATTCTTTGTTTGTCTTATATAGATTAGTTAATTATTCTACTAACCTAATCAAAAATTGAATTAGTTGTCATTCTCAAACTTAAAATTAGCTCTATTGTTACTCTATTCCTTGTTTCATTTAGACGTACCCGAGTAGAATATCCCGATACCATATGCAACAATTAAATTGAAGTCTGAAAACTTGTAATTGGAAGAACATCTATTTTCTTTTTCAAAGAACTCATAACAACTCAATCTTGAATCCAAAAGAAGAAGAAGAAAAAAAACTCTACATCTGAATACAAAATTCCTCGTCAAAGACACCTTGAACTTATGACATCAACTAAAAGACACAATCTTGAAAACGGACTTAAAAATCCAATTAAGTAGAAAACTAGTTCTTGGCAACTAACTAAAAGTGACAATCTTGAATCAAATAAAAGCTGGAGAATTAATAACTTCCATCACACAAAAGCCCACGGGTGTGCACCGATAATCTGGTTTTCCTCCTCTGGTGTGAAGTCATTTTTGATGTTGAAGGTTTCGCGAATCTCCTTTAGGCTCTTCTCCTCCATCATGTTGGCCACCTTTTGGCATGTTGCATCCAGCAGGTCCGTGATATCCAGATAGTGAGCTGCCATAATAAGGTCGTAGAGCATATCCGTATCGACACCATTGAAAAATTGCTTGTCCCAGTTTCTCAGCTCCTCTTCTGAAATCCTTTGGGAAGCCTGAATGGTGCTGCTACCTTCCTCGGTCTCCGTCACAGTCTTCGACTCATCTGCAGCATCAACGTGCTTTTCACAATACTCAATCACCTTTTTAAGCACCCGTTCAGTGACATTGGGTAGGTGGTAGGGGTTCTCGGTGGAAAAATCTTCTATTCCACGGCTGAGCACACTAGATTGCTTCGCCACTGTCAGAGACACCTCGAGCACCTTTTCATCGCTGGTCATGAGCTTGACCATATTGCTGGCTGTGTTGACGTCCGACATTTTCTTGTTGTGGGAAGAGAGATCAAAGTGGAAGAGAAATGAAGGAGATGAGTGATCTTTATGATCTTGGTTGAGTTCTAGATGGCGCTGTGATTTTATAGACCAAGCATGGTACGATCCGCGGCTCTGCTTCCGTATTTAGAATTTTTTTTTTTTCTGTGTTATGTTATTGCAGCCCAAAATGACAGTCGGTATTGTTTCTTTCTGGTTTTCTTAATTCATGGTGGGACCTGGTCAATTCTTTATTCTTTACCAGTCAACTTCCCATGCGTCACTCGTTACACATTGGATTACTGAGGAATATATGTCATTGGAGCAAGGCAAAGGGTTTGGTTTTATTTGTGATGTATTAACAGGAGATGTATCCAAGAAGCATCAGCTCACAGTTTATGAAGATGATTACAAGTTGTTAGACACTGTTTGTTACAGGATTAGTTAGCCATAACAGAATCATTAGACTGTTATAGAATTAGTCATTTGTAACAGAAGCAATTGCTATCTTATAAATAAATAAATGCATGTAACTGTAATCAGATTATAATCAATGAAATACAATCTATTTTTCTCTTTCTCAAAATCCTTTATATATAGGAAGCAGCTAATGGTCCCCCAATTCCAGTCTCCCAAAAATCTCCGAAGATTTTCAACTAATTCTGTAAACATAAAAACGCATGAAAGCTGTTAAAAACACGTGACGGCTGTTGAAAACGCGTGACAGCTGTTGAGGACCACCTTCTGTGAACATATACATAATATCCTGTAAACATACATATATTATCCTATAAACATACACATATTATCCTATAAACATACACATATAATTCTGTAAACATACATAGTGTACTTAAAATTATAGCAGTTGAAATATCTTGTAAACATACACATATTATCCTGTAAACATACACATATTATCCTATAAACATACACATATAATTCCGTAAACATACATAATGTACTTAAAATTATAGCAGTTGAAATTATGGCAGTTGTGGTAGTTAAAAACGCGTCAGAACTAAGCTAAAAATGTAAGACTTTTATATACAGGGATTTTTGGGGGACTGTAGCCCGGGGGACATTATCTTTTCTTTTGAGTAAATTTCACTATAGGTCACTACATTTTGTTATTTGTCATGAATTGGTCACTCAAGTTTGATTTGTCATTTTTGAGTCACTCAACTTTGTTATTTGTCCTAATCAAGTCCCTTTATTTTTTCCATCCAAAATTTTAACGGAATATGCTAATTCCGTTAGTATTTTGGATGGAATATGCTAATTCCGTTAATATTTTGGAGGGAATAAGTATATTCCGTTAATATTTTGGACGAAATAGGAATATTCCGTTAATATTTTGGACGAAATAGGAATATTCCGTTAAATTTTTGGATGAAAAAGTATAGAGGGACTTGATTGAGACAAATAACAAAGTTGAGTGACTTAAAATGGAAAAATCAAACTTGAGTGACCAATTCGTGACAAATAACAAAATTTGGTGACCTCCAGCGAAATTTACCCTTTTGTCTTATATATATATATACTAAACCAATTTCATATTGTATCCTCAGTTACAGTAAAATAACCTGTATGTTTCGTATGAGAAATTTTATATGTTATATTAAAATAACCTGTATAGGTTATATTAAAATAACCTATACTAAACCAATTTGATTATATGTTTCGTATGAGAAATTTTATATATATATATATGTAGGTAATTTGATTATATGTTTCGTATGAGAAATTCTATGTTCTAAATTTTGGATATCTACAGAATTTGAACTGTTTGATCCTCAATTTAATATTGGGCTTATTTTAATGATGGACTGTGCTAGCCTCAAATGTTAAGGGATAATTTAAATTAAATATTGGGCTTATATATCAATGTTTTGCAGTTTTATTCCCCATCTGATAGGATTCTTTGTAGTCATCTCATTAACAAGAGAAATTTAAACACTTGAGAAAAATAATTTAAGTACGTGAAGTTTTGAAAGATGAAATTACATTTATCTGATTGATATTCGTGTTTCTGTATATTTAATTTAATTTCTAGCATTATTCTAAAAGAACGATGATTAGCTGTTGAATAAATTAATCTTGTTGAAGATGAATCTGACTTAATTTTATGTCACTCAACATTAATATTTTATTCTAGAAAAGTAATTGCAACAAGGGTTTTGCGCTTAATTATTCGGAGCTTTATTTCTCACCAGTGCCAATCAAATATGACACCAGTAACACGTCATAGAAAAATGCAGTATTTAGCAACATATAACCTATCTAAGCATAAATTTGAGCATTGCAAATACGTACGTAATTGTTTCTCGCAGTTTCATTGACTAACCTACAAAAAAATTGAAATTGGAAAGAACAAAAACAAAAATCTCCTATGCAAAACCTTTTTTTTATTTTTTATTACAAGGTGTTATTTTTTGTCACACTACTGAGAAGATGCATTGAGCAATTTCAGCTCTCCTACAGACCAGTGCTTGCATTCTTTCCTATCACCAATCTGAGGTTTGCTACTGAGTTGGTCTTTGTACAAACAAGAATAGAAAATATACACTTAATTAAGCTTATTATAACAATTCTGGTAACATATATAACCATGTATCTCACTATTCTCCTAGAAATTCATGTATAAAACAAGCAAACTTGTGCCCAAAACCATCCGAAGGGCTTTTGACAGGGTTCACACGGATGGTTTATATACATGAAGCCGTTTCAATTTATTAAGTTCTAAATTAGTACAAGATCGATAATTATAAAGAAGGGGCTATGAAAAAATAAAATCAGTTTGGATAATCAAATTTGTATATGGCGTTATATACAGTCCGCAATTAGGTGGTACGTAGTACGTACCACTTATTCTTTGAGCATTTCATGAGTTATATATGTAACCAGTATCAAACTAAACCTTTACTGGACAGGTACAAATTTGATACAAGACAATCAAATTCATATATATTTGTAACTATTTTAGAGCTCTAATAGAATTTATCCACGGAAGGAATTGCAGAATGGCATTTTAGACTAGCAGAGAAAACAAACACTAATATTAAATTGAAAGTTTAATTAATAGTTCCAATGTTCCATTCTTAGACTGTACCAGTTTAGTGGTTTGCTAACGGGTAGGGTACGGGTATCTCGGGTATACCCGGGTCAGGTAGTCGGGTAGGGCGGGTACGGGTAGGACGGGTAGTCGGGTAGACGGGTACGGGTAGGTCGGGTAGGTTTTTAAAAGAGTGTACCCTACCCGTTTCAAACCCGTGTCCGTCTCGGGTAACGGGTACGGGTACCTCGGGTACGGGTAGTCGGGTAGGGCGGGTAGGGTACGGGTATTTTATTTTTTTTTGGGTTTTTTTCGTTTTTTAATATTGTTTTTTCTGTTTTTTATTTTTTTTTCTATTTTTAATACTATTTTTTTTGTGGCAAAATAATTTTGAATTTTGAATTTAAAAAAAAACGGGTAAACGGGTAAAGGTACACGGGTAAACGGGTGAGGGTACGGGTAAAACGGGTGCGGGTAGGCGGGTTTCGGGTACGGGTAAGACGGATACAGGTTGGACGGGTTTTTTTCCAAATCCTTGAGTCCGGTCCGTCTCAAACCCGTACCCGTGTACCCGTTTACCCGCCTATACCCGGGCACGGGTACGGGTACCTCGGGTAACGGGTACGGATCGGATAAAACGGGTCATACCCGTTCGGATTTTAGCAATTGTCTATACCAGTTTGGTATCAGGAATCCAGTCGTCCAGCTTCGACCCGTTCGACATGCTCACCAGGCTCGAAGACCTCTGCATCCTCTCTCTCTCTCTCTCCCTCTCTCTCTTTCGTTTCTGTTAGGTGTTAGTGATTTATAAAACGGGTAAACCGTAGAATTGGGGCTATCAAAGGAAAGATAAGTGCCACGTGGAGAGCTTGGAGAGATTCGCCTCTGCGTGGAATTTTGTTGGAGTCAAAAGGTTGGCGCATATTACGTCATGGTCCAGGTGTAGGGGAAGAGAACTGGGTTATGATGGATCTTTTGTGACGATAAAGTTATAGTACTTCGTATAATTTATTTGCAAACTGTAAAAGATAATATGAAATTATGAATGGTATATTTCTTAATTAACTAATTATTGATATGATGAGATATGCATTTTTAATTATTGATATGATGATATATATATTTTTTTCTTTTTAGTTTTGGATTTTTAAAGAATTTGATTTATTTGATCCTTAATTTAATATTGGGCTTAATGATGGGCTGTGCTAGCCTCAAATGGTAAGAGTTAATTTAAATTTAAAAATGGGCTTAATAAAAATATATGTATATATTAGAATGTTGAAGGTGTCTCAATGTTTTGCAATTTTATTCCTGTCTGGTAGGATTCTTTTTAGTTACTTAAGAAAAAATATTATAAAAGATTCTCTCTAAAGAAGGTGAAATTTTGAAAGATAAAATTACATTATCTGATTGATATTTGTGTTTCTGCACATTTTATTCTAGAAAATTAATTGTGAGTAAAAATTCCATCAATAAAAACAAGGATTTTGCGCTTATTCAGAGCTCTATGGCCTAACGCAAAGATAAAACTTTTGCCAGATCTTAAATGGAACAAATCTAATCTATGCCTATGAATTCCAATAAAATATGACATCAATATATAACACGTTGTAGAAAAACACAACAAGTAAATTGAAATTGAAGTCTGAAACTTGTAATTGGAAGAACATTTCTTTTCTTTTTCACAGAACTCATGATAACAACTCAATCTTGAATCCAAAAACAAAAACCCTCTACATCTGAATACAAAATTAATTCATCGTCAAAGCTAGACACCTTGAACTTAATTATGACATCAACTAATTAAAAGAGGAGAATCACACTAGCTAGCTATATGCTATGACATCAACTAAAAGACACAATCTTGAAAATAGACTTAAAAACCAAGTAGAAAACAAGTTCTTGGCAACTAATTAAGAGACACAATCCTTACATCAACTGACTACCACGTCAATGCTGCTCTTCCCCTTAATCAAGGCAGCCACACGTTTGCAAGCTGAGGAGAGCAAACCCTGGATACTAAGATATGTACAACCTTGAATAAGGTCCAAGAGTGTCTCCATATCAATAGAATCTATCAATTGCCTGTCCCAGTTCGTCAGCTGACCGGTGCTGATTCCATCCTTGGTCTTCACAGCAGTCTCCGACTCATCTATTGCCTTCATATGCTGCTCGCAATACTGGATCACAATTTTAAGGGCCCGTTCAGTAACATTTAGGTGGATGGGGTCTTGGCTGACGGCTGCATCTTCTATTGCATCACTGATCGTTTTAGATTGCTTCGCGACTGTAAGAGACACCTTGAGCTCCTTTCCGTCGCTGGTCTTCAGCGTGACCATATTGCTGGCTGTGTTGACGTCCAACATTTTCTTATTGTGGGAAGAGAGAGGTGAAGTGGAAGAGAAATGAAGGAGATGAGTGATCTTTAGAATCTTGGTTGAGTTCTAGGTGGCGCTATGAATTTATAGACCAAGCATGGTACCTCTGCCTCCGTATTTAGAAATTGATTTTTTTGTTTTTTTGTTTTTCTGTGTTATGTTATTGCGGCCCAAAATGGCAGTCGGTATTGTTTCTTTCTGGTTTTCTTAATTCATGGTGGGACCTGGTCAATTCTTTACTCTTTACCAGTCAACTTCACATGCGTCACTCGTTACACATTGGATTACTGAGGAATATATTTCATTGGAGCAAGGCAGATTAATAAAGGCAAAGGGTTTGGTTTTAGTTTGACACTGTACCCTCAGTTACCGTCAAATAACCGATTTTTATTTATATAAAAAAAAAAAACATAAATTTAAAAAGAGTGAGTCTATGGTACTATGCATATTACGATTTGGCCTATGCTATCGCTCAATATTTGACTTTTTAAAATCCTAACGGTCAATCTGAACCATTCATCTTATTCTCCATATTAATATGTGTTTTGAGGCCAAATTTTACTTTTTTTGAAATTTTTTTACTATTTTTTCAAATTTATTAAAAATCACTATTTTTTAATGGTTCAGAATTTTCAGATCAAGTGATTTTCTAAATATCTAAAAAGATAGTAAATTTTTTTCAAAATATGTAAAATTTGGTCTCCAAACACATATTAATATAGAGAACAAGATGAACGGTTTGGATCAACCATCAGGATTTTGAAAACTCAAATATTGAGCCGTAGCACGGACCAACCTGTGATATGCATAGTACCATAGACTCACTCATTTAAAAAACTAACCAAACCTTGCGTCAATTTCGAAAACTATCCAAACCAGAAAAAAAATTTCCGATTTCAACACCAATTTCTGAAAAAAAAAATTGGTAAATGGATATTAAAATCGGAATAAATTTTTCTGGTTTTAGAATTTTCTTTTTCTTTTTTTAGGAAATTTTTTTCGGATTCTTTTTTTTTATTTTTTGTATTGAAGTATTACAAAATACTTATTGTATATATGTGTGTGTGTATATATATAATATAATATATATGTTAAAATGTGCTTGCATATCAAATTTTATATTTTTTTGAATTTTTTTACTATTTATTAAGTATTTAACAAAATCTCTATATTCAAACCATTGAATTTTTGTACCCATCTTAATAAATAGTAAAAAAATTTAGAAAAATGTAAAATTTGAATTGCAAATACATTTTAAAATATCCATCATATTGAACAGTTTGGATCGACTGTTTGGACTTTGAAAACTTTGAAAATACTAATCATTGAATGCCTACCGTTGAACGAAAACTTAAACTTAATTTTTGAGACACTAAACGAGGGTTCCAATGCCTCATTTTTCTTTATAACTGATCATACCTCATATTTTATATATTTATTTTCTTCATATTCAAAGTCTAAATTGTCGATCCGAACCGTTCAACAAAATATTTATACTAAAATATACATGAAGATAAAATTTTATATTTTTTGAAAAAAATTTACTATTTTTTAAGATGGGTAGAAATAATCACTGTTTTTTAACGGTTCAAAAATAGTGATTTTGTACCTAACTTAAAAAATAGCAAAAAATTCCATAAAATATAAAATTTCATCTCCATGTATATTTTAGTATAAATATTTTGTTGAACAGTTCGGATCAACAATTTGGACTTTGAAAACAAAAATATAAAGTATGAGGTATGAAAAAAATGAGGCATTGGAACCCTCCTCTATGTATATATAATATAATATATGTATATATATATATATATAGAGAGAGAGAGAGAGAGAGATGGGTTACAGTGAGTTGCGAAGTAAAGCGATTATTTTACTTTACGCTCATATTTTATAATTTTAAAGTTCAAAACGTCGATCCGAACCGTTCATCTTGTTCTCCATGTTGAAATGTTCTTGGAGACCAAATTTTATATTTTTTGGAATTTTTTTACTATTTATTAAGCAATTTTGAAAGTCGCTAATCTGATTGTCCAGAAAATTTTACTGTTTTTCACTGTTCAAAGAAAAACAACAATTTTAAAAAATGCTTAATAAATAGTAAAAAATTTTCAAAAATGTAAAATTTGGTCTCCAATCATATTTCAATATGGATTAAACATCTAACAGTTCGGATCGGTCGTTTGGACTTTCAAAATAAAAATACGGCGTGAAGTAGAAATGTGTTTTACTTCGCAACTCACCGTAGCCTATCTCTCTCTCTATATATATGTATGTATGTATGTATGTATGTATAATATGTATCATATGTGTATATATATCAAATTTGACCTCTACTGGTAAATCAGCAAATTTGGACTGATATAAGGATCAAACTGCAAAAGTGATTACACCAGTGTGTAGATCATTCAAAAATACACAGAATTAATACAAATTTCAATTTATTTGAATTTTTCTACAGTTAGTTATAAATTTTCAAAAGATAGCTTTCAAAAAAAACTTTAAACGGCCATAACTTGGGCTAGGAAAGTCAGATTTGCGCGTATTACCACTTTTCGGAAAAGGAGAACGAGATGGATCCGAATTTTTGTGAGAGGCATCCGGGGCATCAGAATTTAAAAAAAATATTGTTTAGTGCCTCAAAAATTCAGTTTAAGTTTTTGTTCAATGGTAGGCATTTAACGATCAGTATTTTCAAATTATTTTCAAATATGGCATGAAAAATGTTGATCTGGATTATTTGTAGTAGTCTTTTGAATAAATCAAATTATATAGTATTCCATCTATTTTAAAAAAAAGATTAAATATTTGTAAAACTTCAATACATAAAAATAAATAAATTATAAAAAATGAAAAAAAATTATTCCGGTTTTAATATCCATATATCGGAAAAAAAAAATTGGAAATTGGTGTTGAAAGGAAAAAAAAATTTCCAGTTTGGTTAGATTTCGAAATTGACACGAGGTTTGGTTTGTTTTTTAAATTTATATTTTTTATATAAATAAAACAATCGGATCAAATAACATGCACATCGGGCGTTAATTCTTTTTATTTTTTTTAGTTGTACCCATTATATCTGGATTACATCCCCGATTATTTTTTTTTTTCAAAAAAAACGAAAGTTTATTATTTCAAATTTCAATATCTTTCATTAAAGTTTAGAACACATAATTTGTCATACAAAACACATAGTCTTTTATAATTAACAAATACTTACTCTTTAAATTCAAAATTACTTTTGTAGAAATAAAATTAATGTTGAGTGAAACAAAATTTATTCAGCTTAATTCATCATCAACAAGATTTATTCAACAACTAATCATCGTTCTTTTCGATCATGCTAGAAATTGAATTATTAAATATATAGAAACACGAATATCAATCAGATAAATGTAATTTCATCTCTCAGAACTTCACGTACTTTAGAGAGTCCTTTATAATTTTTTCTCAAGTATTATTATTTCTCTTGTTAATGAGATGACTAAAATTAAAGAATCCTATAATACAGGAATCAAACTGCAAAACATTGAGACATCCTCTACATTTCGATATATATATATATATATATATTATTTTTTTTTGTTAAGCCCATTTTTAAATTTAAATTATCCCTTACAATTTGAGGTTAGCACAGTCCATCATAATAATAAGCCCAATATTAAATATAGGATCCAACAAATTTAATTTTTCAAAAAATTCAAAACTAAAACACACACACATATATAAAGAGATAGAGATTGGCTAATTTCAAAATACTTTTTTCTAACCCTCAAAACAAATGATTCGTTTTTCTAATTTTTAAAGTTCGAACAGTCAATTCAAATAGTTAGATATTCAATCAATATAAAATGTGGTTGGAGATCAAAATTACATTTTTATTTTTTTAACTTTTTACTATTAATTAATTTTGGCTGTACGTGCTTTTCGTGCTTCCCTCTTCTCCTTTTTGACCTTTTTCTTGTTCTCCTTGCGTGCCGCTTTCCTCTCCTCAGGCCCCAATTTTTGTCTCCTCTCATACTTTTCTTCTTCATCCACACTAGAACATGACTCGTACCTGCTCAAACTGTCTCTATCTTCTTCTCCATTAGTAGTGTTTTCTCTTGTGCAAAGAAACCCTTGAAGGGGCTTGTCGACATATTCATACACGGCATCGGTAGTAGGTTCATATGCAAGTGAGAGCCGTTGGAGAGTTGCCATGTTGACTAGATCAGCTTCGCATTGTTTCACATAGTTTAAGGTCTAAAGAAAAATTATGAGGAGGAGAATACAGACATATCTGTTAATTAAACAGCTATATATATATACATCTCAGACCTTATATATATAGTTTGAATTACGTACAAATTAAAGAGATCGAGAGCCAACATAATTTAACTCAGCAAAGCAGCAAAAGGACCTGAACAAAAACGGTAGGGGAGATGGCGTCATCCTTGGCAGCTGCATCTTCTCTTTCCAAAACCTTTTGCTGGGCCTGAAATAATTGAAATAATTCAACTCAGCAAGGCACCAAGAACACTCTCCTGCTTTCTTAATTAACATGCAACAGTACGAAAAGAGCAGATCGATAACGGTTGCCAACAAAACCAATACTTGAACACAACCCAGGTAAATTGTACAAAAAATTAATAAAATTTGAAGAGAGAGAGAGAAAGGAACCTTCTCTAGATACTCATCCACATACTTGTCAGAAATTGTTGGGTCAATCACAAAATCAAAAAGCTCCATGACTGACATAACCGCAACTCCATGCTTTTCAAAGAAATCCTGTTTATACAACCATGATTAACAAATAAACTATTTTTGTTTAAAACTAAGAGTTAAACATGAAATACGACCCAATATTAAAAAACTTGATGAAGACAAAACATGAAAAATAAATCATTAGAAAATGTCCTACGGTGACATGCAAGCAATCTTCCTTTAAAAACACAAGAGCTAATGGGTGGCTCAGATCAACTGATTGAGATACATCAATAATGTACAAATGACCCTGCAAAATTGCAAAACAAAACAATTAGGCAATGTTAACAATTGCTATATTAACAAAAAGGATAGTCAATCTCCACATTTCTATAGAAAATGGGGAGATCGAATGAGACTGCTGATTTTATCAGGTTTGAAATAGTGAAGAAAAGCATTTTTAGGGATCGATGCAAGAAATATTCTAATTAAGCTTCTTTGTAATCGTACCTCATAATAAAGAATGTTGTATTCGCTCAAATCTCCATGTACCAGCTTGCACTTCTGATATAGTGTCCTCATTGCTGTGATAATCTACAAAAAAGAAAAAGAATTAAATAAAGGAAAATACTACAATATCATATTAATTGTACAAACTATTCAAAAACTAATCACTCGGCAGCTAAAAGAATTACCTCAACATAACTCTCACACAATTTCTTTTCAGATAAATTTGCTTCCTTGAGACGTGGCGCAGCCCATCCTCCTTTTCCTGATAAGTTTATATTTTTATAATTATTGCCAACTCCATATGTAACATTTCATTTCATGTGCTTGTTAAATAAATGTAAGTTAACATCAAAATGAAGACAACTTTGGACATATCAGCTAAAGATAAGGAAATTA
Source organism: Carex pumila (assembly GCA_033356055.1). Taxonomy (NCBI): domain Eukaryota; kingdom Viridiplantae; phylum Streptophyta; class Magnoliopsida; order Poales; family Cyperaceae; genus Carex; species Carex pumila. The sequence continues at coordinate 2,338 of JARJHM010001574.1, read as the reverse complement.
AAAAAAATAAAAATTAAGTTACCGATAAACTCCATCACCAAAACATGCAGCCTTATGAGCAGAGGTGTTGGGCATCTTATTCCAGCAGCTTTCATTCTAAAGTAAAGTAAGGACATGCATTAATAAAGAAAAAGGGGAATGAATTATGGCAAGAAATTCCGTTAATAGAAAGAATATTCCAGTCGATCCCTTACCGCAAGAGGTTTCGCATTTCTTTCTTAGCCCAACTTTTGACCATCTCGCGGGGATTGTGTTTGCAGTATCCATGCCTTAAACGATAATCTCCCTCGACATACCAGTCTCTATTTCTGAAACCCATATATAAATACTTCATTAACAATTCTAAACTAACAGAAGGGACAACTAATTAAAACCTGCACAAGTATTATGAAAAATAAACAAACAAATTTATAATAGATACTTGAAGACGAGAACAGAAGTCCTGTTGATTTTTATAGCTAACTCCTGACCATCAGCTTTTGTGGCATGATAAACATTGGCCTGTACACAATTATTTAATTATGAGCCTATGGCAGAGGCGTAGGAGCTGAAAAATCCTAGTAAAAAATCATGCATTTGATCATTAATGCATAAAGAGAGAGGAAAAATTACCCGGTAAGGATCTCACATCTCATTTGAATTGGAAAAAAGAAGAAGAAGATAACAAAGTACGTACCTCTTTCCCAGTAGAGATGCAACCATTCATCTCATTAAAAACACCATGATTTAGCATCTTAAATAGAACCATCCGTGTTCTTGAGTCAATAACCTACAAGATGAATGAGGCCAAGTAAAGCATATAAGACAGTTTGGAATGGTTTGATGCTGAATATATAATAACAGTGAAGCTTTTCCCACATACCTGTTCAGTAGTGGCTCGATCAGCCTTCTCATTATTCTTAGTTTTTCCGATTGCCATCTGTTAGGGTTTCAAAAGAAGAGGCTAGAAACAAGAGAAAATTTTAGGAGAACAGTTAATTGTATTTCTTGACTCATAATTACATAGAGTACAATTGAGATATATTTATAATAACATAAATCTATAAAAAGAGAAACCTATGAATGAAACCTAAAATATCCTATACTAAATACTAATTTTTTTTCTCTTTAATATATATATATATATGTCAAATATAAATATTATTTCTAACCTCTTGCTAAATCAAGCCTGATGGAAATATATAATGATCAAATGAGAGACATATGATGAGTTGTTGTTATTTTTTTCAGATTATTCCAATTATTTTCGGTCAAGTAAATGTGATAATAAAGGATTTATGATCTTGAATAGAAAGAAACATTTTTTTTTTCTTTACCCCGTTATTCTTACGTACTCATTTTCCCTTTCCTCAGTATCAAGCTACCAGAGATCAAATTGATATTTCCACGAAATTCGTGATTTTTTAAAGAATAAAACACTTGTTGAGGCCTCGATAAATTGTGGTCATGAGTCATGACAAAGGAAGAAAGGAGGGGATTCAATAATCTGATCTTCTCGTGATATAATATGAGAAGAGTAGAACTAGTTATGATGTTCTTATGCTTACTAAATTTTTTTGATGAACTTAATTTTAAAATCCATTAAATTGACTTCAAATGGTGAATTCAAATCGTCGAAACCAATCTACTTCACCAATGATTTACATGTCAAATTTATAAATTTTGAATTAATTTATAAAGTCAACCAGTCAAAAAAGATAAAAACAAGTGTATAAATTAAGTTATAAACATTTTTTTACAACTTGACTTTATATTAAATTAATTTGAAAATCATAAATTTGAAATGTAAATACTGAAAGATTTCAAGATGCGTTAAGGAGGTAAAATTAAAACTTTTTAATCCTTTTACAAGAATCCATGGTTCTACTTTATTATGTTAATTCTAACCAAGCAATTTTTAAGCACAAATAATTGTCTACTCATTCATCCATTATAAATCTATCTACAAAAAAAGATTTGGATATATACCTTTACCAAATGTCAATTTGGTAAATAGAGAGAAGTTGTATACTCTTTTAGATCTCTTGAATAACTTTGTTTGTTGAAGCGGCCTCGTAGAATATCTTGCACCAAGTTGAGACTTCAAAGTAGAAGTTCTTTACAATATCCACCAAGAAATTAATTAGAAATTGAAGTTTTCTCTTGCTAGATAGTACTATTTTAGTTACTCCTTAATCCTTATTCTCCAATAGAACTAGATTATGTGTGGATTCTCAACATGTGAGTGTGTGTGTGTAAGAGAAAGAGAGTTTTGGTAGAACTTTAACTCTCAAAATAAATTCTTACTCAATAGAAATGAGAGGGAGACTCTATATAACAAAAAAGGAATGTGATTTTT
>JARJHM010001573.1:0-20685 GCA_033356055.1 Carex pumila | reverse complement strand
AACCTAAACCCTAAACCCTAAACCCTAAACCCTAAACCCTAAACCCTAAACCCTAAACCCTAAACCCTAAACCCTAAACCCTAAACCCTAAACCCTAAACCCTAAACCCTAAACCCTAAACCCTAAACCCTAAACCCTAAACCCTAAACCCTAAACCCTAAACCCTAAACCCTAAACCCTAAACCCTAAACCCTAAACCCTAAACCCTAAACCCTAAACCCTAAACCCTAAACCCTAAACCCTAAACCCTAAACCCTAAACCCTAAACCCTAAACCCTAAAAACCCTAAACCCTAAACCCTAAACCCTAAACCCTAAAAACCTAAAAACCTAAAAACCCTAAACCCTAAACCCTAAACCCTAAACCCGCAGTGGTAGCAACGGGGAGGGAGCAGATGTATCTGAGTAAAAGCGAGGCAGAGGGTATTCAAATCATTTGGACTTAGCATTTTTTTCAAAACCCTCTCACCTTTCTCTATTTTTCAAAACCCTACCGCCTCTCTCAACTCGCCCTGTCTCCCTCTCTCAACTCTCTCAGCTGCTCCGATACCCACCCGATCGGATCCCTCTCTCAGTCGCTCCGACAGCCTCTCTCAAATCGGAACCCTCTCTCAGCCGCTCCGACAGCATTTCTTTACTCTCTCGCCTCTCTCATCTTGAATAGAGGACGGCGGCTACTCTGCCGATCGGAGATCGGATTAGTTTCGACAAACAACGTGCCATTATCTGATTAAGGAGGTCGCAATCATGTATTAGGTACTCTTTTTAAGTTTTCATCGATCTAGGGTTTTAATTTTTCACCAAAATATGTTGTCTTTACCAGCAAATTTTTAATGTGAAATTAGGGTTTTCCGAGAGCTGGGTGAAACAGGTCTGTCTACAACTTATAATTATATTTTATAATTGAAATGTGAAATTAGGGTTTAGGGATAAGTACGTAGATTTTGCGGTCTTGGTAATTTTTGAATAATCAAGAAAGCACTTTTATGTTTTCAGTACCATAAATTAGTTGTATCAATTATTAATTTGAAATAACTTGAATTATTTACGCAAAAATGCAAGTATCTGTTGAAGATATAAATAAAAAATGCATTTGTGGTTTAGTTTGCTCATAATTCCTAATTTCTTTTGCTCACTTCTCTTAAACCAGTTCTAAGCAAGCCGCATTTTATTCCAAGGAGTTAATTCTGGTCCAACTCATCAGTAGATCGGAACACTGATGTAAGTGAATTATACCCCAAGCAATTAGCTCTTCTCATTGATCTAATTCATAGCTACGATACCAGTAATTATATTATAATGTTTTCTACATAGTATAATTAGGTTAGGTTTGTATTTCCGATGAGGCATTTCTATGCATAGCAGTACCAATATGTAAGTTCTTAATTTAGATGCATTCTGAAAATTCTACCATGTTTGATTCAAGGGTTTCTGTTAAGGCACTTGTTTTTTTTTTAAGGTACTGAGAAGGAGTTGTTCTGTTGTTTTGCCCCTAAGATCATGGCCACTGTTATCAGATTCTCTCCAATTTCACCATGCTTTCACATAGGACAATGCAAACTATATTTAAATTATATTCACTTAGAATCTATAATGAATATACATCATCAATATTTCCAATTTTTTTGTACTATAGACTAAAGATTGGAGATAGATATAAAAATGACGAAATACTTGTGAATTTTCTCAAAATACAACGATATATTCTATAAGTGCTAAATTTATACAGTATTGAATTGTTCAGTAACTAAATAGATTTAACTGTCGCAGATTATCATGGCTGACACAGACCAGCGCCGGAAATCCCCTAGGCTCAAGCCCAGTACCGGGCCTGCTGACACGGGGATGATTCACGGTCCCTTGCCACAGTCACCACCACCCAAAGTTAGACGAGAACCTGAGAGTCTCACTCGGACTGTTCCGATTGTGACTAGATCGGGTTGGCGACCCAAGCCGCCGAAAATGAAAATGAGGGTTGGTTTGGGTTCAACAACCCAAGCCGGGACGGTTGCTTAGCCTCAGCCATCTGATTTGAATGCAGCGACGGGTTCAACAATCCAAGCCGGGACGGTTGCTCCGTCAGAGCCGACCCAGGCAGCATCAGGTCCTCCGCTGGCGCAGCCTCAGCCACCCTCGGATGCTCTGCCACCACTAACCCAGGCTGGGATGGCTGCTCCACCAGTGGCTACTCAGGCAGCGACGGTTGCTTCGTCAGAGCCGACCCAGGCAGCTTCGGGTCTTCCACTGGCGCAGCCTCAGCCACCCTCGGATGCTCTGCCACCACTGACCCAGGCTGGGACGGCTGCTCCACCAGTGGCTAACCATGCAGCGACGGGTGCTGAAATGCAGCCGCTGAAAAAGCTCAAAAGAAAAACACCCCCTCAATACCGGCAGGTACTGCCTAGAAGATCGAAGCGGCTCAATCCTGAAAAACTTGCTCCAACCCCTCAGCAATGTCCCAAGTCAGCCCCTAAAGCTCCAATCTCTGCTCCCCTCTCCTCCCAGAATAGTCCTGAGTCGGTTTCCTCGGTTAAAACCTTCCGTGGACCCAACCCCACCAATCCTAATTTTAAACCGAAGAAATCACTGCTGAGGCCAGAGGGATCCACCCCCCTCTCCTCGGAGTCATCTGATCAGGGGTGCCCGGGGAATGGTGGTAATCCGGAAGTATCCGTTGAAATGGTTGGAGACCAAGAGGGAATTGAGGATGATGGTTCTAGGAGGGTCCGTTTGCGCCTGCCCCTAAGCTACTGTATAGAAGCTCGTGGCCTTTCTGGGAAAGAACTTGATCCTTTGGAGCAGAAAGAACTATTTGGCAAGAAAAGGAAGAGTAAAGGGAAGGGGAAAGGGAAGAAAGATGAAAAGCCTCGTGGAAGGGATCTTGCCAAGGCTCGTGAACCAGCTCGGCCAGAGGGTAGACCTGAACTCTATGTTGTGGGTGACGATGAGTTCAGGTCGTCTACCAAGTGCACTAAGGTGGTAAGTACCATAAGGCTGCTGACATTGACCGAAATGCCGGGACCTTATAGGACATACAGCCGGTTCCCATCGCGGGCCAGGATAGAAATCTTGCGACGGTTCCTGCAAAGGTACTCATGGGGTCCCGGTCAAGATGAGGGTCGCTGTCTCGAGGTTTTTGAAAAGATTGCTGCTGAGGCATACACTCGTGTATTGAATAAGGCAAGAAAAGCGTGCGACAACAAGTATGGACCAGTGAAGGAGTTGTGAAAACAGGATTGTCCACTATGGTGCAAGGATTGTCCACTATGTTATAACACTGAATTTAAATTTATCCAAAATGGGGTTGCTTTCCGAGTAGGCGTTGTTATCTAAAATGTTGGTCCGGTTTAAATTTATACACCATATGCACTTCTGTTAAGTGTAATTTTTTTTTGTCAACTATAAATTATGTACAATTATTGAATTTATATATTATACACGCTTTGACTATATATTTTACTTCCTCTCCATACTGTATTTAAACGTATAAACGAATGAATAAAATAAAAAAAATATGAAATAAAAAACAACCATACAATTGTTCGGAAATACTATATATTGACAATAATTACTTTATTGCACAACATCATTTAACTACTGATGGTTCGGTAAAAACCAGCCTGGTTTTTCCATAGAAGGAAGCGATTTTTTCTCCCAGCTCCTATCCTCTATGTCATACTTAGCAAGGTAATAAGTGGTGGTTACACCATCAAATTTTATCAACTCATGAGAACCCAAGTAGAAAATGCAGTTTCTTTCTGATTCAATAGATCCTCTTGCGTTGATGGATAAGCCTTGACCTCCATCTATGAACAGTATTTGGTCACCAATGCTACTTATTTGGACCCATTTATCAATTTTTTCTTCACAGTCAAGACGATATATTTTGCAATCCGGGTCTTGATCGATGAGACTAAAACGATCGCAGGAAATTCCTAACAGTTCACCACCAGATTCAACAATACAGTTCAGTTTTGTAGGAGGAGGAGGTATGGTGGCGATAACAATGCCTGATGTTACATTGATAGCCTCAGTTGCCCCGGTTTTGGGACTATAAACAAAGTACATGCCTTTCGAGTATATCATTAAACAGCCTTCAAGGGCCTTTCGTATCACCATCCACTTGTCATCACCGGGACGACATAAACCCAAAGCTTGAATCTTTGACTCGGTCTTTCCTCCACATATAGCGACATATCTGGCACTGTTTGGCAAGGTGGAGATAGGAAAGCACCAATCGAGATCTATGGATGGAAGCGGAACCTCTTTGCCAGTTAAAGGATTGATAAGCATTAGAGAGGAGAATGCCTGATTTGAGGCAAAGATGTATTTTTGTGATGGTCCCATGAATTCCTTGCTGTGAGGTTCCGGCATGGACAAGGTTTGAAATTTCTCATGCAAGAGTGAGTAGAAGTGTAAATGGTTATCAAAGGCAGAAGGCCGGGTGAGAAGCCATGGGAGTTGTGGCGGTGGGTCCGAGACGGGTGCCTCGGAATGCCAATTCTTGCATACTGCATGAAAACGAATAAAATCGCAAAAGTCGGGTAGCCTCTTGGATATGAGTTGTAGTATGTCGGGAAGAAGCTCCGACCATTCCCTTGCTCGATCAAATTCCTCTTTCGACAAGGATGCAGCATTTTGCACGACCATTGCAATGCAATCCATTTCTGCAAACTTGGTTTGGGTTGTCTTTGGAAATATTGCTTTTCTTAGGAGAGTGAGTAGATGGTTCAAAAATAGGTCCATTACGTTCTATTTATACTTGAATTTCGTAACCGTTTCAGTTCTATTTTAGACCGAAACTGTCCGAAACACGTGACAGCAATATTTGGTTAGTTGTTGTCAAATTTCTCAAACTTTAGTATGCCAGAAAAGAAAAGGCCAAAGTAGTCTATATCTAAATGTGGAAAGGTGGGGCATTCGATGGGCATCAGACAAAAATTGATCCGATGTCTGTTCGAAATTGTCCGATTCAATCTAAGATTCGTGCCACTTCAATATTCATGCATGCCACTTTAAGAGTCATGCAAATTAAGTATTCTCAATCTTGAAGTGAATCGGACCGTTCCAAACGGGCATCCGAATAATTTTGATCCGATGCTTATCCGACGCACCCTGCTTCCCTATATATGAGGCCATGCCTTAACAGAAAAAATAAATGGAAGGCGAGATCAGGGCAACTAGAAAATTTATATTGATGAGTTCGTAATAACTGAAATTGGAACTGAAGTTATATCCACATTCATACAATAAAATTCTAATAATTAACCACCAAACTACCAGCACTACGGTTTTAGCATTAATTTTATGAGGCTCAACTATATATAAAAACTTTTACCCGTAAAATTTAATTAAATTTCAATATACATATACATGATTAAAATTTTTAATCATGAAAGTGTCTAATCACTCCTAACTTGTTATTGGATCCATCCCTGGACATGACAAGTTAAATCATTATGTCGTTTCGGCCAAAATCAAAGTAAACCGCAACAACAACTGTTTCAGCCGAGATCACTGTGTTGGATTTAATGCTAACGTTGAGCATATATGTAGTCTAATTATGTATTGTATATTGTCTTATAAAATTGTCAAATAAAGTGATCAAATAAGGTAATGACAATCAATGTATTCGTTAGAGTGTAGTCCAAAAATATCTAGTACAATTTGAGCAAATATCAAATTATTGATTGACTGATTCTGAAATTTGCAAACAAGAAAACCGGCCTATTCAAAAACCTAACCCTAGATATAAGAGAACCTGATAAAATAGTGAGCGCTCTGCGTATCTAATAAAATAACAATTAACAGTTCTATCATCTAGTTTATTTTTACAGGTCTATAAGGCTTTGCTGACATCCTGATACTCGCAAATGATCTAAACTTGACTTATGCCCGGTCCAAATCTCTTAAGGGGTTTTGTTAGTTGCTTTAGTAGATACTTTGTTAAGGATATAAGCTGCTGATTTTGTTTTGTCTTGTTTCATTCTCTCCTCTTACATGATGTGAAATCAACTCATTAATTGTCCATTTATTCTACTCACTACCCTGCCATACTATTTTCCAGCCTGTGGGTTTACAAACTAGGTTCTTTGGATGACTTTGAAGAATCGCCATGTTTGATTAAGCATCTCTTTGCCTTTATTTTGCACTTTGGCCCTTAAAGAAGGTTTCCCAGTACATAAAGTATCTCTGAGAAGGACACTACTAATGCATTTTTGGACGAATTCGTCAGACTAGACTACGAATGTTAAGCGCACGTTTTTAAAATATGAGTTCGGTAATTAGTTCGTCGCTATGTGTGCATTAATTCAAAGAAAATAGTAAACATTAAAGGTGACCATAGTAGTACGCTATTTTTTTTTTTTCCAAAGGACCTTTAAAAATGCTAATTAATTATTGCACCATTGATTTAATGAACTTGTAATTTTGTTCTTGCCATATATATATTCAAACTGAACTTGAAATTATGAAAATGCTACAAAAAATGTAGATGGTTTCAGTTGGTTGATATGTTGGTAAAATTATAAAAATGCTACAAAAAATGTAGCTGTTGGTGGATTTGTTGGACGAAAAAAAACGCGAGAATGGTGGATTGGTTGAAGTTGGTTTATAGAAGTAAAATACCGAATTACATGTATCTTGGGATGACATTTTTGTTATTATTAATGTAAAATTGAAATATAAATATTAATGTTATATGAAAGCTTTTCTTTGAATTGTGTATTTTTATTTTATATTATAAATATGAGAATATTTATTGCTCATATTAAAAAACTGCTATTCAATGTTTGAATGGCTAATTGCAACAATATATTGATTGAAAATAGATAATTACGTCAGCATACCAATTGCATTAAAATATTTTTTCGTTGCATTAGATTTATTAATTGAAACCATATCAATGGTTGCAATAGATTTTCATACGCATTCTTGGCCACAAAAATTTGGTCACATTTATTTATTAAGTTGCAATCATAAATTTTGTTGCGATACACTACAATATTAGTACTATTTTTCGGTTGTGTTAAATGTTCAACAGCAACTGTTTATTTAGTGGCAACAAATTATTGCTACGTATTTCATACCTAAAATTTGGTTGCATTTCATAAAAAAATTGCCTAACTGAAAATGAAATATATGGATACCAATTTTAAAAAACACAATGGTGAACTTGTAGTAAATGTAAGTTTGCGTGTTAATTACGTACCACATATAGTCTTCCTAGTTTATCGTAATTTGTAATTTACAATTAACACGCTAACAGACATTTATACAAGTTCGCCATAGTGGTTTTTAAAATTGGGATCCATATATTTCATTTTCAGTTAGGCTTAGTTCTTCAAATTTCATATGAAAACGTTGCCCCCTTTTTTTTGGCTTATCCAATAATTGGCTTCTCTCTTTTCTCCAATCACAATCGAGAGAAAAATCAGAGCAGATGAGTGAGACTAGAAATGTTACAAGACTTTTACAATCGACATTGACATTTACTCATTTCAACAAATAATGGCATCAAATAAGTTAAATTTTTCCTATGCTAATGTAGTCTAAGTTGAATTCCATGCATTCCTATGCTAATGCAGTCTAAGTCCAATTTCCTATTGACCAATTTTACAAACATATCATATCATATGAGGATTATGTTGAACGATTGGGATCAACTATTTGGATTTAAAAAATGAAGATATGGATCCATATCATAGACCAATGCGCACTTTGTAAAGTACCATAGCATCACTCTTCTTATCATATTATATTTTTTAGGTAAAGTCCTTCATGAAGGAGGTTGTATGTTCGAAATCCAGATAGGTGATCCTTTTTGGATATTAAAACAGTTGTATTTTAAGAATGGTTGAGTTTAAAAGACATATCAACTTCTTAAATATATTTTTATTCTTGAATTAATTATTAAGTATTATCAAATTTAATCGTATGCCTAAATTATTTTATGTTTATTCGTCAACTATTGTATGTGTGAGGTATAACTAATTATAATTAATGTATGACGTTCACTACTACAAAAAAAACACATTCACTATTGCCCCTTCATCATCGGGTGACATTTTGCACGAATGGTGTATGTAACCAGTGGTAGCGCTGTAATTACTTCAAATATTATATAGACTATTCATTCTAATCAACCGATGATGTTGACGAACCCCCTCCTTTTTTATCTGTTGGCTTTTAAGAATAGTTAGTATTAAGTTACTCTTTGACATTGGTTTAGCTTAATGGACGATGTCACTGAGGGGTGACTTTTACCATCTGTGTGTTACATGATCCATTGGTGTTGGATTGATCACCACTGACTGGTATCATTACTGAACCGATGGTGATATTTTTTAGTGTTGTTCGAGCAATAATCTTTTTTGTCTATTTAACTAATTTGCAAAAACATACTATTATTGAATTTTACGATTTCTTTTATTTTTGAAAGATATGTAGGTTCAAGTCAAATGGAATTGCATTATGGAATACTTGGACTGAAGAAATCATGAAGACAGTTATCAAGAATACAAATTGTAAAATCAGAAACTTGACAAAGTATGTTTGAGGCTGTTTACATAGGAATCAAACATTGGTAACATTTTAGGCCTGTCAGAAACAGCTTAAAACGTTGTAACATTTTACGACTGATATAACTGCTGAAGCACAGCTATACAGAATCAACTTGAAATATTGTAACGTTTTAGGAATGTCATAACATTAAGTATAGCTGTATCAAATTCAAAATTTAAGTTACAAACGTTGTAATGTTTTAATTAAATCTGAGCTTCAGAAATTCCTGTTTTTGATCAAGTTTTTACAGTAGAAAATGTTACATAACATTTTACAATTGTTGATAACATTTTACTGTGCTGTCAGAAGATTGAAACCTAAATCGCATTTTGAACTAAAATGTTGTAACATTTTAGGTCAAATAGCTCATTTTTGAGCTATCTCTATAAATAGGGCTTTGGGTTTTCTTCCTAAATTATCTGAGCCAACCCTAAACTTTTAAAAAATAATTTTCTGAGAGCTTAGCTTACTCCATTGTTATGAAAGCTTAAAACTTCAAAATTTCTCAAACAACCTCAAACCCACTTGACTAATCCTGAGTTAGATTAGGTTAGAGTGATCTATTGAGTGTTTTTCTTGAGTAGTTTGAACTAAGAGACCTTGTTCTCATCGCTTTGAGTTGGCCAATTGACTTCCCGCTTGGTGTGTAAGGACTCAATGGTTCACAAGTTGTAATCCTTTCATATTAGGTAACAGAAAGGTGCACCCACAAGAGCTTGCAAAGTCCCGGAGACGTAGGCTTTTGTTTTTCCGAACTCCATTAATATCCCGCGTGTCAAATTTATTTAAACTCATCTATTTACTCTTAGTTGTGATTATTTTTAGTTTTTAGAGTAATTAGTGGTGCAACAAGTATAACAAAGTGGTATCAGAGCAAGTTACTCAAATTAAGACACTCTTAATTTTGAGTTAGATCAACTTGACAAATGGCACCCTATAAATCTGTGAAAGAACTTTTGATCTTTGGAAGTACAAGAAAAAATTTCATGCATTGGAAGAAAACCATAATCAACTATCTAAACATCCTTGAGATTTAGGATGTGGTTGAAAAGAGATATACACGAACATTCTCTGTCGTTGTGACCGATAGTGACAATGACATTAAAATTGAGACTCCTGATTCTAAACAAGCAAAGAAAGAAAATGACCTTACGGTTAATGCCATTTACAATTTAGTAAATAAATTGGTTGCATTAATTTTTTGGTAACACCTCAAATGCTAAAGAAATGTAGGATTTCCTTGTAAATCGGTATAAGGAAAATACCCAAATCAAACGAATCAAAATAACCAGTTTGGAAGCCAAATTTGAAACCTTTAAGGTTGAAGATAGTGAAAGTATTGAGGATATGTATAATAGACTTATGCATATCCAAATGAGTTCACCGAATTGGGAGAACCACTTTCTAACAACAAAATTATAGGAAAACTATTGAGGGTGATGCTAATAAGGGACAAATGGTCCGGCTTGGTGAGTGCTCTAGAAGCAATTCAAGGCACACAACTCATTCACACCGGATGATCTCTATGCACACTTTCGGAGCTTTGAAGAGAAATTTGGCAATCCGGAGAAGTAAAGCAAAGCTCAAAATCCAAAACCGTGGCATTTCCGGCTCAAAATCATAACCCTTCTAGCTCCTCAAATACTCGTCTCTCAAATGATCAATTTATAAACAAAATTGATCATGAATCATCCAAAGATGCTCTCCTCTTATCCACAATATTTCAAGGAATGCTTGATTTCGAAAGGAAATACAATAAGGAACGAGAAGAGAAAAGCAAAAGAGTAATGTGTTTTGCATGCTATAGAGAGGGGCATACTATCCAAACATGCTTCAAGCTATTTCCACAATTAAAGGATACGGATGGCGAAAGGCAACAAGACTGAAAGCCAAGGAAAAAATATGATGGGTACAAAAAGAAGAAAGCTAAAGCAATGCAAGCCTTATTTTCAGATAGTGAGGCAGAGCAATCCGACATGAAATCAGAAAATAAAGAGGAGACTGACCTTGCTTTAATGACAAGTGTAAATGAAGGTCCTTCAAAAATTAATATGGACTCGATTATCACAAACAAGAACATCATCGATGAGACTAGCATCAACTTTCTCATGGAGCTTGCTAAATCAAGGAACGTCAAGAAGAGAGATGATGGAGTTGAAACCTCAACAAACTCCGCTAATGAGGTACATTCAACTGTTAGTCTTGATGGTTATGAGACTGAACATGAATTTGTAAATGAGAATGAGGATTGTGATGAGTATAATAGAACAATTGATGAAGCAAATTGGATAATCACCAATGAGACCAACAATGTCTTGTATACCAATTGATTAGAAACCAATGATACAAGCACTTTCACTAATGAAATTCTAATTCAATCCAATGATAAATCTAGGTTGTAATTTCTCCTTGATGAGTCAAATAAAATCTTGATAGAAAATGAATGTATTATTCAAAAATTGCTTCCCGAAAATAGCATGTAAAGCTAGGAATTTAAAAGCATCACACATAGGTGAACTAGGTATTTTAAAAGTTAAAATTCAAACTTTGGAAACCAAAAATTGGGCATTAAGGTCTCCTAGTGATTTTTCAAATATCACTAGTTTAGATGCTTATTACATGGATAATTTGATTAATGGCTAATTGTATCGCAAAATGGATACAACGGGTCTTGGATACAAGAAGGGTCAATCCTCATTTGTATCCAACCACTCACAAAGCTCAAAAGGAAAAGGGGGACATACTCAATCTTCAAACACTAAATATTACAAATTTAAGTTCAATTGTGATCAATACTCTACTTACCAATTTTTCACCAAAAAGGGCAAGACTCCCTTGAGAAAGGAGACACCCGAAGTGAAGCATTATCATTACTCAAATGCTAAACAAGATCAAAAGTCACTAAATTATGCATCTAGGTACAAGTATAATAATAAAAACTATAAAAACAAAAACAATTTTCAGAACAATAGTAGAAGCACATTTAATCCAAAAGGATCAAACAAAACTTATTTTAAAGGACCGGATGGATGGTTTTATGAACTTAAAAATAATTTTTTTTTTACAAAATCAAACTCAAAGAAGGAGTTCAGTAAGAGATGTTCCCGAACATCATAATAAACCTAAGAGTATTTCATCTAGTGTCACACCTAGATTTTGTTATACGGATAATAAGATTCGTGAGGTAAAAAAAAATACCAAGCCACTTTTAAGCAAAGTTCTACTACTAAAAAACAATCAATTACATTGTGTAATTATTGTTGCAAAATTGGTCACACCTCTTTGGAATGTGGATTTAGGAATCCAAAGAACAACGAAAATGTTATTTGGATCCTAAAGCTAAATTAGCTTAGGTTTACACTTAATCTCCCATAAATTATTATAATTACCAAAAATTGAGAGAGAGATTAAAACAAGGTATAATGTTAGTTACTAACTCAACAATAACTAATATATACTTTGTACGTGTGTTTGATTACAAGTTAAAAGGAAAGTACTTGGATCATTGATAGTGTAATACTTCGTGAAATTAGTTATATTTTTTGTGTATAAAAAGAAATTGAATGTAATTCTTTTTGAAGAAGAGAATAATGTAATATCTTGAAAAATTGAGTAATCATTATTCATGCTTACAAGATATTTTTATAGTATAATAAATATTAAAGTGTTATTTTTTTAGGAGATATTTGATTTATACGCTTGAAAAGAAAAATATAGTAAACTTGTCTTTATTTATGAAATTTTAAATTATTAGTTTGATCAAAATTATTTTCATTATTCTTTTCTTTCTTTTCAATTACTGATTAAATTTATTCATATTCACTGTTATATCTCCACGTGAAAAAAAAAATTAAAAACAATACAATTCACCGACGTATAATTTTACATATATAACTGTCTTATTATAAAGAAATATCATCTCTTCTTCTGTGCGATCAAATTTCATCTCTGTTAATATGATACGTTAATATTCTCTGTATCATAAAGTAAGTAAATAAAAACTAATAATAATAAAAAAAAACATGTTTTTTTAAGAGGAGGGTTCAAATGCCTTCATTTTTTGTGTCTCCATCATGCCTCTATTTTTTAAAACTTTAATAACTCAAGATTTAAAACTTAAAAGTCAAAATAAAACCGTTAGATGTGGTCTATGTTATTTTCTCTCTGTGCTCATAAAAAATTATCACATTTCAATTTTATTTTTATGTGAATCAAAAAGTTCAAAAATCAACATCTAGAAATCATCTAAATTAGTGCATTTTTTACAAGCTCTTGATGACAATCAAAATAAAATTGAAATGTCATAATTTTTTATATGTTCATAGATAAGATGATGCAAATCATATCCAATGGTTTCATTTTGATTTTTAAGTTTTAAATTTTGAATTATTAAAATTTTAAAAAATAAAGGTGATGCGTCCAAAGGGTATGGTGCAAAGTTTCAGTACAATGATGTACTTTTTAAACCTTTAACACATGTTGAATTGAATTGCAAGTGCACAATTCTATCAAAGTAGTATTTGAGGTATCGATCCACAGGGAGTATGATAACAACTTAGTTTAAACTTTAGTAATAAATTTCAGAAAAATAAAATAAAGTAAAGTGCAATAAAAGTAAATTGGGGGGTTTGTTCTAAAAATTCCTAGATTTGGGTTCAATACCCGAATAGAGGGTTTAAAACAATAAAAGTAAATGAAAGTAAAAGAAAGGAATTTGTTTGCTTTTATGATGAGAAGATCTAGGGGTATTCGGTCTACAATCCCTTGCTAACTCTATTAATTCGGTATTTGTTTAAATTCATGTATGATTTGACGAGGTTTCTAACCTAATATGTTATTAAGGGTTACTTTCGTAAATTAACAACGTGCCTAGGTAATTCGGACTTCTCGATTAGGTTCCTCACCCTAGCTACCTAGACCCATTGAGCGCTTGTAGTCTCTCTTCTCCTCAAATATTGGTACTTCGCAATTAAGTCCATCATACCAATACCCGATTCAAAGTGAGATGTCCTAATTAGGGTTTGGCTTCTCGATTAGGTTCTTCACCAAATTCCTAACCTTAATTTCTATAGTTCCGGCTTAGATTAAGATTGGTTACAATCTTAATCTAAACCTAGGGTATTTGCATTCATAATTCGGTACTATCCTATTGATCACAGTCAATTTTGGTTCTTTCGAATCCAAAACGGGATACTACAATTCAAGTACTAACTATGTAATTAACACAAATGATTAAATCACATAAATTAACATTAAATCCCATAAAACAATCATAATAAAAACAAATAACCGAATAAAATAGAATTAAACAAGTTCATGCATTGACCTAAACCCCTAGAGAGAGAATTACTCCCTCATGGAGAGATCCATTACAAAAATTGGCAAAAGTAAGAAGAAATGAAATAAAGAAATGATTACAACCTTTGACAAATCAAAAACCTCTATCTTGCCGACTTCTTGCTCAGGAAACCCTTCTTCTCCTTGGCTGAAAGCTTTCCTTTTCCCCAGAATTTATTGCTAAGAATTGTGTGTGTGTGTAGAGAGAGAATGAAAGAATGAGGGATGATGAATGGAGAGTGAACCCCCTCTTTTATAGCCAAGGATCATGTCCAATTCAGAGCCTAGAAAGTGGAGTTAGTGGGCGCTATATTTGGATTGTTTTCCAGGATTCCCTGTCCATATTTAACTGCAATATACGTCCATGAGGTGCCAAAAATAGAAAAACTGTCAAAACCGTGCAATTTTTGGCTTTCTGCGGGTCCAGTGCGGCTTACCCAATCCGCAGTGCGGGTTGTTTGATCCGCACTGACTCTAAGTTTCCTTATTTAGTTCCTGTGAATTAGTTGAATGCGAATTGCAGTGCAGATTGCTGACCCGCACTGCGGGTTAAAACTACTTCTCTGAAGTCTCTGAAATCGGCTAAGTGTTGAATGCGACTTGACTAATCCGCACTGCGGGTTGGTATCAATCCGCACTACGCTTGGACTTTTTCCTGTGCAATGCTTGGATGTTGAAAATGCGGCTAAGTACTCAGTGCGGCTTGACTAATCCGCACTGCGGGTAGATTGATCCGCACTGAGGGATATTTTCGCCATTTTTCATCATTTTCTGCAATGAAAAGCCAAACAACCGAAGTAACTTGATTTCGAAGCTGGAAAAAGAAGTAAGGTTAGTTTTTGGCGCCGTTGCCGGGGAGTATAATTTAATTCTAAGTTTTTAACTTACAAATTTATTTCAGATTTTTGTTTTCTTTTTGTTTGAGAACTAACCTTACTTCTTTTTCCATCTTTCTATGAGCTTTGGGAGAACCCCTTTAGGAACGCTTTATTTCGAAGAAGAAGAATACTCAACCATGGCCACCCGATCCCTACCCATCAACTTCAATAACCACGTGGAGAATCCAAATTTCGAAGGAGACGACCGAAACGCACGCGACAACCAAGATGATCAATCCCTTAATGACGAAATTTTCCGTGTACGAGGAGTAACCATATCTAATAACGGGAATCACCACAACAATAACAACAACAACGGAAACGGCCATGACCGACAACAAGGCCCCCGCTTCGGGTTCATTCCTCATGGCCAAGATCCGTGCGACATCAAACCCTCTCTCATCCACCTATTAGGCCAGAACCAATTCGGAGGAGCCCCAAATGAAGATCCGCATGCTCATTTGGCGGTTTTCGAAGAACATTGTGGCACCTTCGCGCGAGAAGGGGATGATTTATACAACCTTAAACTCAAATGCTTCCACTTGTCCCTTCGAGACAATGCGAGAACGTGGCTAAGGACCGTCAACCGGGACTACATCGAAACATGGGACGACATGGAGAAGTTATTCTTAGGAAAATACTTTCCTCCATCCAAAACCCAGCATTTCCGGATGAAGATCACAACGTTCAAGCAAGCCGAGGGGGAATCCCTAACCGAGGCATGGGATCGATGGGCGGAGCTCCAACGCTTATGCCCTAACCATGGCCTTGACATGTGGTTGCTTTTTCAATTTTTTTATGGAGGTTGTACCATAGCTACTAAAACTCATTTAAATTCAGCTGTAGGAGGAAACATGTCACGAATGGATCCGGCACAAGCTATGGCGATAATTGAAGATATGGCGATCAACCAACGGGAGTGGACGGCTGAGCGAGGGGGACGAGCCCAAACTGTTGGGTTTCGGATACCACTTTTGGGGTTTTGCGATAACCAAAACTCGTTTAGGCTTAAGGTGCGGAATGACCGTAGAACAAAAATTTCTACGGCCAACTTAAGCTCAGGATTAAACGGGGTATGTCAGGAAACTTTCCAAGGCGGTCCACCTTCAGTATTCCTTTGGCATCAAAACCCAATTTAATCCTTTTACAGATCTACTCCATGATTGATTTCTAAAACTTCAATCTACTTACCAATTAAATAGATTAATATAACATATTTATACCTTGTTTCCAAATCACAGTTGGAATGCAGACCGAGCGTGTAGAGCTACATCACGGAAGGAATCGACTCGTCTCGGAGCATCAGACGTCTGATGCCTCTATCGGTTATCCACCAGGACTAACCAGAGAGCGGTTAATTTCTTCTGCCAGAAATACCGTAAACCGCGGAATTCTGCAAAAACACTATTCACAGGGAAAAGACGAAAACCCGTAAACACGAATTTTCGGTTACTCAGTTTCATCAAATGAGCAAAACTGACATACCGCTAAATTCGGTAAAACACTATTCATCGATCCCGTAAATATACTCCACAACAACCCGCAAGATTATACGTCAACTACGTATAACTTTCTTTTCTCAACCGAAACACTATTTGGGAGAGAAACCGAGAAAGAGAGAAAATACCGATTCGATTCTGCACGAAACGATACAAGTGAATTAGTGATTTTTCTCTCTACATGCACCCCTCTATTTATAGGCTTTTGAGGAGGTTCGCAAAAGACCGAAATACCCCTCAACATATGCCTATTTACAAGGTATGCCATTGACACCTCATCCTTTTATATGTGAAATGACCAAAATACCCCTTCCACACCCTTCCACACTCTTCTCCATGTTTCTACACATGCAAGGTGGCATAGGTGTGAAATGACCATTTTGCCCTTGTGGATAGGATTGATGACATGTCATCTGGATAGGATCAATGACACGTCATGCGGATAAGCACGAATCTAAAAAGACCCGAATGCCCTCGGTCCGAAGACAAATAATATTCGTATAATTATTCTGAACAATTATATATATATTTTTCTTGCGGTTATTTGTTTCGGTATCGATGACGTGTCATCTGGATAGGATCGATGACATGCCATGCGAATAAGGACGAATCTGAAAAGATCCGAATGCCCTCGGCCCGAACACAAATAATATTCGTATAATTATTCTGAATAATTATATATATTTTTCTTGCGGTTGTTGCTTCGGTAATTTATACAATGTGTCCTGCACATTTATAAATTAACCGGTTAACTTTTATACAACGTGTCACACACGTTTATAAATTAACCAGTGTTTTTGCTTGTTATTTTTACATAACATTTATAATTTAATTATAACACGTATAATTAATTATAACCATCTTATCATTGATCATAACCAATTTATAATCAATAAAAATAAGATTCTCCAATTAGCTCCTATATGGTGTGACCCAATAGGATCTGTGTTATGTTGGTAAATAGAGTTAAAACTGTTTTAAGTTCTATAATCATGGGTGGCGTCTGGCAACACATCATGACCATCCAATTACACAGATGATGCTGTACTGTACAATATCACGATCCAGTAAACAATTTACTTGTGTCTGTTCTTCTGTCTCATAGCTATCAGATCAGTTTCAAGGTAGATGTGTATCATCCTTGCTAACTGAATCTTTTCTTGATCTTGAGCAGATTATCAAATATAATTACTCTTGTAATTATACCGCTAGCAGATAATCTAACTCTATCAAGGGGCCCAGTGATGCTATAGCTCGTATAGAGATACGAGGGACAAATAGTACTTTTGGTAGACTATCACTTCCTCAGCTAAGCTATACATATGGGAATGCTACCGTTATGACTGCTTTTTACAGACAGCGGTAGATAGCAATCACACATACATATTTCTTAGTGGAAACAATAAATACCTCATACTTTAGAACGTGACACTGAATGAGAAACATTAATGACACGAACACAATTCTATTTAATGTCTCATTCGGGGTCTGTCAAATTCCATGTTCCTAGAACATGTATCTATGTGATTAAAATGACATCTCGTGTCAGGTGGTTTGTAAAACTTAACCATCTTTTAATCCACATACTAACCTTTTCGCAGTAATTAGTGTTCCTGCTAATTACCTTGGTTAGTGACCTTTTAAGAGTATATATCATCTATATTATGGAGTTTCACAATTTCAGTCATGAACTCGAAATGATCCATAAATGCAATAATACTCAAGGCAACAAAATGATATTAATCATCCAATTCATGAACAAAGCTTTATGATAAATTATCGTATTATTGACTTCTAGATTATTACAAACTAACACAAACCACACCAGGAATCATGAAGGTCGACGAGGTGACCGCCTTGAGAGCACAAATGGAGGCCTTACAACACCAAATGGCGCAAATGCAAAATGCCAAGTCCGTGACGAAAAAGGCTCCATGCGGTATATGTGGAGAGGCGACTCATATCACCACCGATTGCCAAGTCCTTATTGAAGGCGACGAAGTAGAACAAGCGAACGCCATGTTCTATAACCAAGGCGATAAGAGGAACGACCCGATTTATAACAAGGTTAGACAAACCGATAATTTCAATACAAACTCTTACAATCCTAACAATAGGTGGAACCATCCGAACTTCAAGTGGAAGGCTGAGAATAACAATGCCAACCAATATCAAAGCCGGCCTAACCAAAACTCGTACCAAGGAACCTCCCAAAATAACAACCTAGAAAAGATGATACAAGACTTGGTGACCCAACAAAGTGACTTCATAGCATATCAAAGGAACACCAACACGGATGTTTCGGATTCCTTGAGAGACTTGAAGAAGAAGATTGAGTTCTTAGACACCAAGACCTCAATGCTAGAAACACAAGTTGCACAATAAGTGTCTTCGTCCTTCCGACAACAAGGCATATTACCGGGTAAGCCGGACATCAACTCTAGGGAGCAAGCAAAGGCAATAACCTTGAGGAGTGGCACGGGATACGAAGAACCGAAGATGCCCATCATTGAGGAGCAACAACCACCAACGAAGACACAACAACCTCCAGCATCCCTCAATGAAGAAACACCGGTATCAAATGAATCTCAAGAGCCGGATAATTCCAATCCGGCCAAGGTAAAACCTACTGAAACTCCTAAGTATATTCCACCACATAGGTTTATACCCTTCCCTCAAAGGTTGGTAAAACACAAACTTGACCAACAATATGCCAAATTCGTAGAACATCTCAAGAAATTGAATATCACCATCCCTTTTACCGAGGCAATTACTCACATGCCCGCTTATGCAAAATTTTTGAAAGAAATACTCTCTAATAAGAGATCAATTGAGGAAGTAGGTACGGTGTCCCTTAATGAGGAGTGTAGCGCTCTTTTCTTAAACAAGCTACCACCAAAATTGAAGGACCCCGGGAGTTTTGCAATTCCATGTATAATTGGTGATACCAAATTCAAAAGGTGTCTATGTGATTTAGGTGCAAGTGTGAGTCTTATGCCAAAGACCGTATATCAAAGGTTAAATCTTGCTGATTTAAAACCCACAAGAATGTCTCTACAACTAGCCGATAAGACAGTACGCTACCCTGAGGGGATTGCGGAAGATGTGATTGTTATGATTGGTAAGTTCTTTGTCCCGGTGGATTTTGTGGTAGTTGAAATGGAGGAGGATACCCATACCCCTCTCCTATTGGGACGGGATTTCTTAACCACAGCCGACGCGAACATAAATGTCAAAGAAGGAAAAATATCCTTTGACATTGGAGGCGAAAAGGTAAATTTTCATATGTTTAATGCCATTAAATTCCCTTCAAATGACAATGATTCTATTTGTAGATTAGATGCTTTAGATTCAATTGTAGCTACTCATGAGGAGGAAGAGATGGTGAATGAACAACTCGACCCAGATCTAGAAGAAACCGGGGCTCAAAACGACGAAAATGGTGAAGATTTTTCCCAGTGCGGATTGAGTACCCGCACTGCGGATTGGGTAAGCCGCACTGACCCCCCTGAAGCTGCAAACTCGATTTTTCAAGCCCAGTGCGGGTTGATGCAACTCGCAGTGCGGATCAGCCACCCGCACTCAGCGATTTAAGCCCAGATCTTCGCCGTTTCAACCGATTCCGGTGCACCAAAAGTCGAGATCAAGCCTCTGCCACCTACCATTCGCTACGAATACTTGGGGGAAGACGAAACATACCCGGTGATTGTCAATTCTGAGCTCAACAAAGAACAAACCGAGAAGCTTCTACATGAGCTAAGGCTACATCGAAAGGCGATCGGGTACACAATCGATGACCTAACTGATGCGTCCAAAGGGTATGGTGCAAAGTTTCAGTACAATGATGTACTTTTTAAACCTTTAACACACGTTTGAGTTAAATTGCAAGTGCACAATTCTATCAAAGTAGTATTTTAGGTATCGATCCACAGGGAGTACGATAAAAACTTAGTTCAAACTTTAGTAATAAATTTCAGAAAATAAAATAAAGTAAAGTGCAACAAAAGTAAATTGGGGGGTTTTTTCTAACAATTCCTAAGGTTGGGTTCAATACCCAAAAGAAAGGAGTTTGAAACAATAATTGTAAATAAAAGTAAAAGAAGGGAATTGGTTTGCTTTCAAGATTTAGAGATTTTGGGGTCTTTGGTCTACAATTCCTTGCTAACTCTATTAATTCGGTATTTGTTTGAATTCATGTATGATTTGATGAGGTTTCTAACCTAATATGTTATTAAGGGTTACTTTCGTAAATTAATAACGTGCCCAGGTAACTCGAACTTCTCAATGAAGTTCCCCACCCTAGCTACCTAAACCTATAAGCTCTTGTTAATCTCTCCTCTCCTCAAATATTGGTACTTCGCAATTAAGTCCATCATACCAATACCCGATTTGAATTGAGATGTCCTAATT
>JARJHM010001572.1:0-20729 GCA_033356055.1 Carex pumila | reverse complement strand
ACTGCATTTAAAAACAATAATTTTCACTCAAATTGTACGGATTTTATTTGAATCATTTAGGTTAGACGATATATAAATAATGTTGATGATTTTATATCCTTTATTTATCTGTTAGCCCATGATGCCATACTTTCCTTAATTTGATCTGGACACTCATATTTTGAAATAAGCGGTTCAAACTTGACAGAAACGTGTACTGCTATCAGTCTCTACCTCTATTTATCCCAAATAAGCGTAGATTTAGCTTTGATACGATAATTAGATTTGCTCAGCAACTATCAATTGTGAGTAATTTGATGACTTGAAATTAGCTCTAATTTGTTAAAAATATCTAAACGTATTGTAAATACATTTTATCTGTTTTTGTTACGGAAAAGTATATGTATTATTTTGAATTCGTTGTAACAAATTGTTGTGAAAACATTGGATAATATTTGAATTATTACAAGTGTCACGTTTAAGTTATTTACTGACTTAAAAATGAGTTCTGAATTAACTAAAAATATCGAACATGCAGTCAATGTAATGTAAATGCATCACAAGTTTACAACAAACCTTGATTGCTTAGACATATGCGTACATGTGCTCTTTTGAATCAGCTCTAATAAATTATTACAAAAGTATTAGATAATATATGAAGAATTATTGTCAGTTTTTGACATTTAATGACTATTAAATGAGATTGGAAATAATTAGAAATATATAAGATGAAGTGATAAAATAAATGAATAAAAAGCGGCATTATTTGTTTGAGTAAAAATTGAAATAATCTTTCGATTCACTATAATTTATCTTCATGCAAGGATTATAAAAATATTTGAAGAAGAAATGAAAGTTTTGGTGATTTTAATATATTATTTGAATGAGCTCTGATTAATTAGAAACATCTAGCTTGCATGCAACATCAAATGCATTCATGCAACTTTTGCTCCAAAAAACAATATATCTTTTTAAAATTTATCAAATAAATCTTTGTGAAAGTATAAGTCAATATTAGAAGTATAACTGTTACTTATTTTATGTTTTAAAAACTTGAAGTGAGTTCTGATTTAATTAAGAACATATAGCATGCACGCAATATGCTGTGCATGTATTAAAGTAGCTTTCGTTGCATATAATTAATTGTATCATTTTGAATTCACTTAAGTAAATCTTTCTAAAAATATTTGATACCATTGAAGAGCATGAATATCAGTTTCGGAAATTTAATGATATGTAATATGCTCTTGTACAGGTTAGAAGATATTTACATTATAAATCCTTGTTTTGATAATATTTACTCAATTTCAAATTTAGTTTTGATAGCAAAATTAAGTAAATACATCCAACATGCACACAACCTGCAGTAGTAAAAGCATTACAACAGTATGTGTTTGCGTAAAAAAACTATATATCCTTTCAAATACGCTATTGTAATTATTTCTGAATAAAATAAATAATATTTGAAGAATAAGTGGTACTTTTCCAAATGAGGTTTGAATTAATTAGAAATATCTAACAACAAAGTAGCAGGACATTACATCCAGGAAAGTATAGAGGAGAACAAACGATAATACATCAACATAGAGACAATATAATATCGTGAGGCTATGGTACTATGCATAGCTCATATTGAACAGCGCTGTGGACTCAAAGTATTCGGCTGGCAAGAGAGCCGAGCTGTTAACAACTGTAGAGCGGTCAATGACAATATTACCCCAACACAAAGCCTGAACAGGCAAGGGAGGAGGATGGGTTGATAGGCAAGTAAGCCAGTGATTGACTTCCCGCATGCTAGGCCTCAAATTAGGATCTTCAAGGAGGCATTGTAATGCTATGTGTATGCTTCTTTTTATTTCAACTTCAGAGCAGGGTTCTCTTAGTCTTTCATCTTTTAAATCTAGTATTCTTCCTTCATTTAAGTATCGAAGTACCTAAATGGTTGTGCAAACAAAAATTTGATATTTCTGTGAGTGAGAGAGAGAGAGAGAGAAGCAGACACTGTTGGGATAAACTCAGCAATACTGCACTGCTTTGTGTCAGTATGCAAAGGATTGAAGAGAGAAGAATATTTTTCTGAATAGAAATAACGTTTTATTTCCTTTCTCTCTTACTCAATTACATAGAGTTCTGCGATATTTAAAGCAATACAATGTTCCTAAAATAACACCCACAACTTCCCTAAATTAAGTACCCACTACACAACATGCTGAAAATAACTAACCACTATGCCTACTCTAAATTTAGCACCCACTAATCTGTCCTTGCTATTATAAACATATACTCAAAATAACTTAGCACTACTAACAGTTATTCTAAAAAACGTGCTCCTATTTTTGGATCAATTTTCAACACTCCCCCTTGATCCAAAATTGGTTACTCCAATCTTCTTCCTCATGTTCTCAAACTTGCCAAGTGATAATGCCTTGGTTAGAACATCTGCCACACTGCTTGACACGCGGCTAAATTGATCGCAATGTATTTAGTTTCTGAGGATGAAAGCGCCACTGTTGCTTGCTTCTTCGAGCTCCAACTTATTGCACTTGATCCAAGGGAGAACATGTGACCCGAGATGCTTCTTCTATCTTCTGAACATCCTGCCCAATCGCTGTCACTATAACCAAATAACTCAAAGGAATTTGTGTTACCATACCACAGCCCGAAATCTGTTGTACCTGAGATGTATTTCAATACTCTCTTTGCTGCTCCAAAGTGATGCTTGGTCGGATTGTGCATGTACCTAGATATCACTCCAACTGCATAGGATATATCTGGTCTTGTATGGGTTAAGTAAATCAAACCACCAACTAGACTTCTGAACTTAGTTTCATCACAAAAACCCGTACCATCATCTCTTGTTAACTTCTCATTATTATTCATGGGTGTAGTTACTGCCTTGCAACTATGCATACCGAATTTCTTTAGCAAATCCTTTGCATACTTTCTTTGAGAGA
This sequence comes from Carex pumila, assembly GCA_033356055.1. Lineage (NCBI taxonomy): Eukaryota > Viridiplantae > Streptophyta > Magnoliopsida > Poales > Cyperaceae > Carex > Carex pumila. The sequence continues at coordinate 17,796 of JARJHM010001572.1, read as the reverse complement.
CAAAGATGCTGCCATGCTCTTGCTCTACTTCCAAACCAAGAAAGTAATGCAACAATCCGAAATCTGTCATCTCAAACTCCTTTTTCATGCTTGCTCGAAATTCTGTTAACAACTTCTCACTTGTGCTCATATAGATCATATCATCTACATACAAGCACACGATCAACAACTCTTCTTAACATACAAATTGGGTTCACTCTTGCTTCTTCATAGATTGTGGATCTTTGCCTTCCACCTTCTGTACATGCCATGAAAAGCATGGATTGCTCTTTCTTTTCTTCTTTACAGCATGCTTGCTGTTCTTCCCTTTGTTTTCTGAAACAATCGGCTTGCACACAGCCATATTTGTTATGTTGGAAGCACTAGACATCTTTTTGTCGTGCTGAAACTCAAAACCGCCAAATCTACAATGGCCACGTTCACCTCTGCCTTGAGAGGACTCCCCCTTTCCGTAGAATGCCCTTTCATCGCCGTTCTCCTTTGATCTGAACTTTGCTTCATGGGTCTGCAGTGATCCCATCAGTTCATCAAAGGTGTAGGTTGCTAGATCTTTGGACTCTTTGATTGCTACAACTACATGATCAAACTTGAATGTTAGGCTCTTTAACACTTTCGCCACCACCGTCTTTTCTTCCATGGTGTCTCCAAATACTCGAATTTGGTTGACCACCTCTTGTACTCTTGAGAGGAAAATCTGCACGGATTCCTCCTTGTTCATCTGCAATGTTTCGAAGTCCCTGCGTAGGCCTTGAAGCTTTATTGCCATGACTCGAGTACTCCCTTGAAATGCTGTTTTCAGGGTTGTCCACGCCTCATTTGCGTTGGTAGTTGCTTTGAAGAGAGGAATTGCTGGTTGCATCACATTCACCAAGCTGCTGCTGTTTTCTGCCATTGAAAACGCCCCAATTCTTCAAGGTTGCACAACAATCAACTCTACCATAGATTGCAACTTGACTCTGCCTTCAATTGCTTGCCCACCGAACCTTCGGCTCTGATACCATTTTGTTGGGATAAACTCAGCAATACTGCACTGCTTTGTGTCAGTATGCAAAGGATTGAAGAGAGAAGAATATTTTTCTGAATAGAAATAACGTTTTATTTCCTTTCTCTCTTACTCAATTACATAGAGTTCTGCGATATTTAAAGCAATACAATGTTCCTAAAATAACACCCACAACTTCCCTAAATTAAGCACCCACTACACAACATGCTGAAAATAACTAACCACTATGCCTACTCTAAATTTAGCACCCACTAATCTGTCCTTGCTATTATAAACATATACTCAAAATAACTTAGCACTACTAACAGTTATTCTAAAAAACGTGCTCCTATTTTTGGATCAATTTTCAACAGACACTGCCAAACTTCTCAAAAGAGAGAGAACACTTGGCAGACGCTGCCATGGTTTTCAAATAAAAGAAGAGAGATGGAGAGTGGAGAGAGAAAGGAGTTTGTCATGTTTTCTGGTTTCTATTTTGGACCAATGTGTGAGGTGACATTACATTTTATTTGTACAAAAGGAAGTACCTGCTTTTCATTTCAGAGAGAGAGAGAGAGAGCTTACAAGACTAACAAGCCCTGTAGGACAGGAAGTGTTTCTTTTACCGGTGATTATTTCGAGAACCACCATTCCGAAACTGTACACATCGGCTTTAGCTGACAGCATTCCACTTTGTAGTTCTGGGGCCATGTAACCTCTGAAAATATGAGTTATGAACCAATACTCGAGGTCAATATAGTTACATATCACAAACCATTTAATCTACTCAAATCCATTGAATTTTACCGGACTGCCATTTATACCAATATATATAGGTATTACTAATTGTTCCTATGTTTGATCCTTGAATTTCTTTCACAATAACTTGATTTTCGTTTAGGACTAAGTTGGTTATTTTGAAAAAGTTTTGAATCAATTGAGTTCATATATTCAGAAGTTCGGACCAGTTTGTTATATAATAAAGTCGAGAGACCGGTTTGTTATAAAACAGAAAGTCATGGACTAACCTCGTACCACCAATAGTGCTGATTGTAAAAAAAGTGCGATCTTCTTCAAAGAGTCTTGAAATGCCAAAATCTGAGATTTTTGGGACCATATTTCTGTCCAGTAGTATATTTGCAGGCTTTACATCCCGATGAATAACTGTATCACCAATATCCTCATGTAAGTAAAGAAGGCCTGAACTGATTCCTTGTATTAATCCGGATCTCTGTTCCCAGTTTAGTTGTACTTGCAACATTCTAGTGCCTATTTAAACAAATCACACTTCTTAGTCAAAGTAAAATAAAAAAATTCATTTATGGTCATGCACACATAAATCTCTTGCATGAAGGGTTGCACAATATTTAGAGTTTTGCGTGGGAACATAAAGAATGAATGAACAACATATGTCAAAGGGATCTAAGTATCTGACATAGGCTTAATATCATCTATACACTTTAACTCTTCTTAGATTTCATATTGTTTTTTCCTATTTTTTATTGGATATATCATACTTCTCACTCAACACTAACAATTTTTTTTATTCTTAATACACAGTCATTGTACATTAATTAATCCTAATAAATGGTGAGATAAGAATTGATAAAAGTACCCTCTTCTTCCTCTATGTGCTGGCACTCTCATTTTCTTACTTGTATTGCAGGCCCTCAGTGAACTAAACTATTTTATTTGCTTTTCCATATATCAGCATCCTTATCCCAGATTAGTGGAATACTGAAGTAATTTTCAAGTGACCCACAAGACTATTCAAAACAATAAAGAAAAAAGAAAAATAAATGTGTAACATACCATACAACACTTGATCGAGACTAGAATTCGTCATGAATTCAAAGCATAGGATTATTTCTTCTCGCTGTATGCAAAATCCCAAGAATTTAACAAGATTTTTGTGCTTGAGCCTTGCAAGAAGATTTAGCTCATTTTTAAGTTGTTCATTTCCGTTATGTGCACTTCTTGAAACTCTTTTAACTGCTATTTCTTCACCGTTCTCAAGAATTCCCTATAGCAATGCACATGACAAGGGACATTAATTAGGGATCAGCTAATTAAAGAGTCAAAATAATTCAATCTATAACAAAATTGTCGTAAAAAGGAACATTGATAGTAGTAAATACATTATAAGTTCAAAAAAGTTGAAATAATATTTTCCTTGATTATTAATTGTCTTTTTGAAATAAGCAGCCTAACGGCTCTCTCTGCCCGCAGAATGCATGATCATACCTTATATACTGGTCCAAGCTGTCCTTCACCAATCGTGTGACTAAAATTATCAGTGGAAGCAATTATTCTCTTGAAGTCAAAATTTCAAAAATTTGAACATCTTCTCGGCCATCAGACAAATTATTTCCTAGAACTTGAGATAAGAAAATGTGAAGTATGATTAGGCAATAGATAATTATGATTCAAGAACGAACATTGGTCTGAGAGTTGTTCTTAAACTAATCATACCTGCTTGTGAAGTTCTTTTGAATGGCCACCTTCTTGTTTTCCATAACAAAAATACCACTGCTAGTAATAAGAGAACCAGAACTACGGCAATACTGAGAAGCACGGCGAATAATACATTTATTTTATTGGACTCTAGTAAGACAAAGTACAAAATAATCAATAAAAAAATAAATTGACTTCCCAAGCTGGTTAATTTTTTTTAATAACCACATACCACTCTTAGAAGCAACACTGATATATAAAGTATCCCCTCCTTCAAGAAATTGTAGCATATCAGTGATGTCTCCAAACCAAGCCAGACATCCTTGCCATTCCATATGTGCATAAGCCATGCAAGAGGAATTCTTCTGGCACCAACTTTCACATTCACTTTTGCTCTTTCTGTCATTAGAAACTGCATTGATTGTGTCTGGCAGCTTCACATTATTTAGAGATTGAAATCCATGATCTGTTGTGTCGTTTAGAGGAACCACTCTTTCACAACCTCCAGAATATATGCGATTCTTCCAATCTTTCTCATTCTTGTGATGAAAAAAGCTATCCAGACAACATTTACATGTGCCGTCACTGTAAATCCCATAGGGCCCACATATAGCATATGGAGGGGTCGTATCATCTGGCGCTTTCCAAAATTCTATCCAATCACTGCCGTTCAAATAATAACGATATGTTGTACCATTTGAGTCCAGGACCTGGTGCCAAAGGACTGATAAGTCTAGAGGCTCGTACCAGAAAAACGCTCCATTTTCACCTGATTTTGAGACATTAAATCTCACCAATTCATTTGTCATTTCGGGGAAACCATTCCATTTGTTACCATCCCAAGGACCAGACCGATAAAAAACATCAGAACCCCTGAAAGTAACCAGTTCATACCTTCTAGAAGGGTCCAATTTCCGAACATATTGCCCAGGGGAAGGATCAATTCCAGTAATGTTCCAAGAAGAGAGTTGAATTTCAAGCATTGAATCCAACAACTTGCAATACCCAAGTGGTACATTGGGCAATAGGGTGTCAGAGAGTTGGTATAAACTCTGCCACAAAAATTTCCCTGTTTTAGTGTCATTAACTACAAAAATCAAGGAGACAAGCTTGAGGTTCTCCTCTGCTGAGCTGACTACCAGTAGACCATATATCTCGGCCTGTGCTATCTTGGATGAAAAGGGTACCATCTGGGGATAGGTTAAGCTTGCCAGCACCACTGATGATTGGATGACCTCCATTGGCAACCCAGATGACTGTCTTATGAGGGTCGGTGATCCAAATTCCAAGATATAGGCTCTTGGAATTTGTGCGGTTGAAGAAACCCAATTGGAATCTATCATTAGATGAAGTTAGGACCTCGCTATCTTGCAGCACCTCACCTGTGTTTAGTGTATTCCCTACAATGCAACGATAAATTTAGGTTACACCCACTCTATTACACTAATTCATTAAGAATGGGTTAATAAATCATACTATATTATAAGTTATTATGCTATTTTAATTAAGCTTTACATTGACAAAAGTAAATAGCGTCCATATATATATATGTATATTATAGAGAGAGACTGGCTAATTTGCTGCCGACAGCATTTCTGCCTAAGGTGTTGCTAGACTTTTTTTTTTTTTTTGATGTTCAAACAATAAATTCAAACCGTTAGATGTTTAATATATATTAAAATCTATTTGAAGACCAAATTTTATATTTTTTAGAATTTTTTTTACTATTTATTAAGTTGATTTGAAAACCATTGTTTTTACTAAATTTCTATAGCATTAAAAATAACGGTTTTTAAACCAGTTTAATAAATAGTAAAAAAATTTCAAAAAATATAAAATTTGGTCTCCAAGTAGATTTTAATATATATTAAATATCTAACAATTTAAATTTGTTGTTTGGATATCACAAAATAAAAAAAAGCCTAGCAGCACCTTGGACAGAAATGCTACCGACAGCAAATTAGCCCGTCTCTTTCTCTCTATACATATATATCATGAACTTTGTTACAAGAATGACCAAGAGCAGAATTGGACAGCTCTAGTTCAGTGTTTCATTCGATGCTAGTTACGGGGTCAATATAGGTATGGTGGTTAAGGATGAATATAATTGACAATTATATATATAAAAAAAATACATAGAAAAACAACTTACAAATTCATATTAAATGAAAATAAATATTGAAATGATAAAGGATATAACTATACAGGCTTGATTAGGTGTAATACAAAGGTGCAAAGAAACAAATCTTGGCATGGAGAACCCCTGAAGTTGTTTGATTTTCTGAAAATTGCTTTAGGTACTGATAAGGTAAATAATGGTAAGGATCAGATTAGGGATCAGGGATCAAATTAGGTACTGGTAAGGTAGATACTGGTTTAGGTTTGCTTGTCTATGGCGTGTGCCAAGAACAAGGCTTCTGATACCACATTTTAATGTATGGAGAAGTATTATGAATGAAATATTTGTAATTATTTTCTTGTGTAATTGCATTTACATAGAGGGTTTTTTATAGCCTTGTAAGATAAGCTAACAACTCCTTAACAAACTTATCTAATAGAAAACATCAATAACCTTTGACTTCGGTAAAAGGTGTATTATCTCTAAAAAAAAAAGAAAAAATAAATAAATGCAGAAGAAAAATAGAGAGCCAGAAACAAGAAATTGAAAGCATTGGCATGGAAATAGAGTGAGTCCGAGTTGACTCGGTCGTTCCAGGTCGAAATCGGTGGCCAACGCCTGAGTAATTGGCGATTTCCTCGTCTGGCCGCCATGTGGGCGAAGAAAAGATTAAAAAGAAGACGAATCGACACTAACCATCTGAGTTGAACCGATTCTTCAGATTTTTAATGATTCTTCGAAGGGATGGAATGTGATAATCGGAAATTTTGGGTTATGGCAGACTTTGCAGTGTTTGTTTCAGTAGAGTGCGGGGTTAACGACTCAGCTGTTGGAATAGTCGCTAGCTATTTTGAATTCGGATTGTTAAAGTATCCCAACTCGTTGGATTCGGAGTCTTCGGACCGTGCGATCTGTTTTGACACGAATATTAAAGGAATCTTTTGCATTTTATCTGAGTCGGATACTCGGATTGGTCCACATTCTGATCAGTCAGATACAAACTCAAAATTTGGATTATTCAGGAGAGGAAATAAATCTGCTGTGATTCCGATGGTACTGAAGGAGAAGTCGTGGGACCCGATGGTGATAAGTGGGCTCGTGACGAAAAATAAAATATTTTGGGCCGTAAATTGGGATTTTTGTTGGACCAGCTGTTTTTCTTCCTTTTTTTTCAATCTTTCTTTTAAATGAAACGAGTCTACCATCTTAATATTGATGAAAAATATATTTTCTTTAGGTAGGATTTAGATAGTAAAATTATTGCTTTTTTTATTGTTAATATGATCTAGTTTTTAATTAAAGCACATCATGTCTATTATCAATTAGATGTTCTATCATTTATTCATTTGTGTATTATATTCATTCTAAATTATGCTTAAGTATATATGTAATAATATATTTTCGCCTGTCTTTGCATTTTACATGACACTCTAAAAGGCTATCTGTTTAATTTTGTATGCTTGGATTGTATTAAATTTTAAAATAATTTTCAACAAATTATATCATAGTTGGAAGTGGAATACCAAAGGCACATTTACAGTAAGGTCCATGTATACTTTTTTGAACTTTAGAGGTGTTACACCTAGAGATGCCATGATCTGGTGGAAAGTACCTATATCTGTTAAAATTCGAGTCTTTATGTGGCTAGCAAATAAGAACATAATTCTCACGAAAAACAATCTCATTAGAAAAGGGTGGCAGGGCAGCCCTAAATGCTAATTTTGTCAATGTGATGAATCATTAAACCACTTGTTTGTCTCATGTACATATACTAAACAAATATGGTTCTTCAGGGGTGTCAAAATGTATACCAACAATGGTCTAAATTTTCAGATGTTCTACATTTTGCTAGACAATTGCCACAGGTGCAAAGAACAGCTTTGTTGATGGTCTTCAATGCCCTTTGCTGGACCGTTTGGAAGCATCGAAATGAGTTATGCTTTGATACAGGTAAGAAAAAAACTCCTACTCATCTTTCTAATTGTTTCTCTTGTGCAATATCGGGCAAGGCAAGTGAAGCCGCAGATTCAGACGTCCACCGAGCTCTGGTTGCCGATGGATATGGATGATATACCACTGGCTAGTTGGCACCCTGATGCTTTCAAGTGTTAGAAGAAGAGGAACCACATACTGATCCAGGGAATCAGATAGTTCCCTATGAAGCTGCCCTGGCGAGAGCGAGACTTCGAAGTTACGCTCATCGATTGGTGTGGCTTAGATATGTTAGCTTTATAAACCTGCTGTTGTTGACTATGCTTGTGTTTTGTTTGGCAATTTATGCTGTTAGGGTCAAGTACTTGCTTATTAGTTGAACATTATGCTACTATGATGTAAGTTAACTTTCTTTTTCCTAATGGAATGGGCATCGATCTAGCCTCTTTATCAAAAAAAAATTCAAATGAAACAACACAAATTAAGAACATATATAAATGAAACATAGAAAGAATACCTTTGCCATCAACAGTGATGAAAGACATCAATAAAATTGCAACTAAGACCTCTATTCCATCCATATTCTCCAACGATCTTCTCTGTTGGTATTGTAGGTTTGTATAGTATTTTGTAAACTAGCATAAACTGAGACGATAAGATCTGAATAGTAGCTTTTGTGGAGCACTTTTTGATATCGGTATCCTCCCACTTTCAATAATTATTCATCTTCGTTTTTAATGCTTCACTTAGGAACAGAGAATGATAAACTTGGTCAAATTATTAATTAAAAAAGTACTAGGTCAAATATTTTAAAAAATGATAAATGACGAATTTTAAAATGCGCCTCTAACACTGCTATCAAATTATTAATTAAAAAAGTACTAGGTCAAATATTTAAAAAATGATAAATGACAAATTTTAAAATGCGCCTCTAACACTGCTAAGGAATTAGGAATTAATCTGGGAGTGGTCCAATGGCTATTGGATCAAATTTGATTCGTTATCTGGCCGGAGCCGTTTGATCATAGATTCAAAAAATATCTTTAAGATCCTGTTGATCAAGTGCATGTGAATCTGATACAGATTAAATAACTCCGACTGGGTATCGATTATCGAACAACCCTCAACTCCAAGGAATTAATATATATAGAGAGATGGATTATGGTACATTACAATGTATAGTCTTTTTTATACATTGAATTATAAATAACATGATTCAAAATTCAAATAACTGACTCAAATTGTTTATCTCGTTGTCCATATTAGTATGTGTTTGGAAGTCAAATTTTACATTTTTTTAGATTTATTGAAAATCACTGTTTTCGGACAAATCTAGACCATAAAAAAACAATGATTTTCAATAAATCTAAAAAATAGTAAAAAAATTTGAAAAAATGTAAAATTCGGTCTCCAAATACATATTAATATGAACAACAAAATGAACGGTTTGGATCAGTTATTTGTCTTTAAATCACGTGATTTAAAGTGCAATGTACAAAGAATGCTATATATTGCAATGTACCGTAGGTCCGTAGCCCATCTCTCTCTATCTCTCTCTATATATATAGAGAGAGAGTTGAGTAGAACTAGGGTGTTCTTAAGATTCACCTAGTCTCCTGATGAACTTAAGTATAAAATCTATCAAATTGGTTTTAAGTGATGCATCTACATGTGAAAATTTTAAACATTCAAATTAATTTAGGACATTTTTTTTTATAAAACTCAAAAACATAGAATTTAGAAATTTGTCACCCTAAAACCTTAAATTAGCTAATTGTCACTCCAAAATCATTATATTTAGTAAATTGCCATAATTATACATATAATTCAGATATTTAATTAAAATTTGCTAAAAAGTAGTGTATAATGTGTAGAACTAGGGTGCTCTCAAGCTCACCAAAGTGTTTGGTGAGTTTGACTCTAAAACCCATCAAATCGATTTCAAATGACGAATCCGAATCGTTGAAACCCGCCTACCTTACGTGTGATGCGTCTACATGTGAAATTTTTAACATTCGAATTAGTTTAGTATAAAGTTAATCGGTCAAAATTAGAAGGTTAATAAATTAATTTTAGTGCATTCATTTTTTGAATGTTTTTTTATCGCTTGACTTTATACTAAATTAATTCGAATGTTTAAAAATTTCACATGTAGACACATCACACATAAGGTAGGCGGGTTTCAACGATTCAGACTTATCATTTGAAATCAATTTGATGAGTTTTAGAGTCAAGCTCACCAAATATTTTGGTGAGCTTAAGAGCACCCTAGTTCTACTCGTGTATAATAAAATGTATTTTGATATTTCCAAAATTACTCTTTAATTGAACTCCTTAAATCCAAATGGTCTCTCTAGTCTCCTCTTAAAATCCTTCTCCATCGAGCCATCTTCTCCTGTTGACAACAAATAAAGGGCAATCCTCCGTCTAGCTGATTTCCTACCAGTAAAAGTTCCGCCTTCTCTTTTTTGTGAATAATGAAAGGGTGAGGGGCTCCTGGTAAAAGTCCCGCCCCCATCTTCTGACAAGCTGATTTACTATCAGTAAATTCGAAAATGCCCATTTTTCTCCCTGTTGAAGCTGATTCACTTGGCAGTATCACCCGAAAATGATGTATTATCCTTATTGGCCTTCAATTTGAAAGAAATTAGGATTAATATCATTTTCAATGTTTGGTCCCCCTCTGTTTTGTGCCCGATTCACTCTTTAATTTTGGTTGGTTGGTAGAGAATGAGATGTTTATCCGGATACCTTTCATGGAGTTCTTTAGCAACGGGGCAATCCCATTAACCCGACCCGTTTGACTTTTTTCTTATTGAGGCAATCCCATCTTCAGCGGAGGTATTTTGGTCACTATTAAAATTTATTGAATTTTCAGAAAAAATTAATCAAAATATCTGAATTATATGTATAATTGTGGCAATTTGCTAAATATAATAATTTTGGAGTAGTAATTAGCTAATTTAAAGTTTTGGAGTGGCAAATTCCTAAATTCCATGTTTTAGAGTGGCATAAATTTTTTTTTATTAATTTAGTATAAAGTAAAGCAGTAAAAAAACATTCTAAAAATGAATGCATTAAAATTAATTTATTAACTTTCTAATTTTGACTAATTGATTTTATACTAAATTAATTCGAATGTTTAAAAATTTTACATATAGACGCATTACTTGTAAAGTAGACGGGTTATAACGGTTCGGATTTATTAATTGAAGCAGATTTGACAGGTTTTAGACTTGAGTTCACCAAAAAATTTAGTAAACTTAAGAATACTCTAGTTCTACTCTATATAGTTTCAATATTCACCATACGAGTGCATATCCCCTGAGATATCCTATATTTTGCGTGACCGACGTGTCTGGACAATTTGGGGCCTATTCAAGGATAGCGTAGGGACCAGTATTATTTGAGCTTTGAGATTCGTGCATAATGTATTTAAACGGTTGAGATTTTCAAAAAAGTCACGCAAAATATGAGATATCTCAAAGGATGTGAATTCCCCTTACTGGTTTTTTTTATTTTATTTTTATTGAAAATGACCTCTAATCCCTAACTAATCATGGATTTAGAAGTTTAATTATACAAGGTCCATCTGGTTTAGTTATATACCTTATTCGACATAGTTTAAACATGAACAATAACCTCACTGAAAAGAAAATGCCAATAAAACAGAAAATTGCTCCAATGCACCAAGCTAGTTTGAACATTCTTCTATTCTGATTTTTTTTTTTTTTCCTCGCAACTCCCTAGAATTTTCATGGTTTCACGAAATAATAAGTTAATGAAATATTGGGATACGGTGTGTGCACTATATATGAGGTAAGGTATGACTATTATTGTCATTGAATTAGTCAAAGGATAATAGAGAGGTGCTTTGTTCCAATGACCCTATTATTTAGGTAGTTGGAACATATTAAATTATTGATTATACTCACTCTCTATTAAATATATGAGGTAAGCTAGTTTGAACATATTAAATTATTGATTATACTCACTCTCTATTAGATATATATTAATATAATACAAAATTAAGTTGGAGTGAGGCTACGGTAATTTGTTAAGCACGGAACGGTTCGTACTCATGATCAATATCTCAATTCACAAAGTTCAAATTGTTGATTCCAACTATTTAATATAATTTTTATATAATAATATATTTGAAGATCATTTTTAAAATAATTTTATTATTTTTTTATATATAAAAAATCATTTGATCTAACAATTTTGAACCATTCGAAAGCAGTGATCTTCTACTTGTTGAAAAATATAGTAAACAATTCTAATAAATGTAAAATTTGATCTCCAAGTACATTTTCATTTTTTTTGTATCATATTGAGAAGTTCATATCGATTATTTAGAAATTAAAAATAAAATTATTAATTCAGATCATGAACCCTTGTGTACTTGCAAAGTACTATAACTTCACTCAAGAAGTTGCACTGTATATAAAGATCATAAAAACATTTAACAGTGAAAAAAGAATTAGCCTTTGGTATAGTGGCAAAGGCACACAGTCTCTATATAGGAGGTCATGAGTTTGAAATTTGGATGTGAGAAATTATTTGTTATATTACAATTGTTAATAGTTTGATAGCTTGATTTTCAACCTTTACTCAAAAAATATATTTAACGGTGGAAAACCCTAAAATATTTACTTAAAATCTGTATCACCTAATGTTTATCCCTAAATGTTTTCAATTTTCTATTATATGAAGTTAAATTTTAATAGCATCTAGTTAAATGTAAATAATGACTATCTAATTTATGAAGAGACGAATATATTTGTTTGGAGGAATTTTATGTATATCCCACAACAACCTCAAAATTCCGTCTTCTCCCTTTAAAATTCATAATATCATAATTATTCTTCTAAATTTCAACAACTGACAAATATATCAATTTATTTTCTTTTCTATTAAACTCATTTTAACTTTATAAAGTTCTTATTTTATTATTTATTACAAAATAAAAATAAGTTGTATGTGTAGTAAAAATATTCACTCTATTGCTTAATAACATATGTATTCTTTCGAATTTGCTCTGAGAAATTGTTTTGCATGAATTAAATAATATTCCAATTAAAATTATCAGTTTTGGTCATTAAATAATATAAATGAGCTTATATTAATTAATAGAAGAAAAAAACAAAGAAAAATAAACAAACAGAGTATTATTTACTCATCTTTTACCCATTAATTTGTTAGCTTTGTTTGAACATTTAAAAATTTGTTATTTTCCTTTTTGAAGATATTTGACCTAATACTTAATTAACTTATACTTGAGAATATGTAAATATTTTTCTTAATTAATGAAAATCGTTGGTTGGCTATTGGCTAACTAACCCTTGGTGAAATGCTAACAACGACTACTATTTACTCTTCTTTTAGTATAAACTTTATTTGAGCCAATAATAGAGATATTATACTGACAAGAAGTGCTTATACATAGCTATGATGAAGGTATATTTGATAATAATTATAATGTGACTCATCCTGACGATATTATTTATGGCATTATTATTAAATTGGGAAATCTTAGACAAAATTCCAATGTTGAAATTTCAAATGATATTATTACGGTTGAAAACAATGTGAATAATATCTAATCCGTGTTCAATATGTATTGAAAAACTGAATGTGGATATCCAATATCGGAATATACATATAGATCTGAATATATGATTTTACGTTTGAATTATTATTATTCAAATAATAAATATATATCATACAGTTTAATATATATTATTAACAAATTATGTTATTCATTGTTATAGTTAGATAAATATTATAAATTTTAGTATTTTTTTAATAATATTTTTGCATTTTTTTTTAAATTTCCGATCTAATATGTATTTTTATTTGTATCTGGAAAATTAAGAAAGAATATAGATATCATTTTAGCACTGTCCGTTCCGTTTTCATCCCAAAATATTATTCAATTTTAATATTAATTTTGGGTATATGATATTTTTTATTCAATGTCATCACCTCACCAAACGACAAGTTTGCGCTAAAGATTGGAATAGTAAAAGATAGATGAGGAGGGATTCAATTACATTCTTTTTTAGTGATACTGGATTACACTATATGTTTATAAAGTCTAAATAGTCGATTCAAACCGTTTAACTTGATGAATATGTTAAAATGTGCTTGTGTATCAAATTTTACATTTTTCTGAATTTTTTTACTACTTGTTAAAATGAGTACAAAAGTTCAACGGTCTAAATATAGTGATTTTGTTAAATACTTAATAAATAGTAAAAAAAATCCAAAAAATATAAAATTTGATTTACAAGCACATTTTAACATATCCATTATGTTGAATGGTTTGAATCGACTGTTTGAAATTTAAAAACTTTGAAAATAAAGAATGTAATTCGGTGTCACCAAAAAAGAGTGTAATTGAATTCCTCTAAGGTAGATATATGATTTGAAAATTGTTGTAGGGCGCAGAAAGTTGCATGGCGTCAGGTTAGCTAACGGTGCGGGATTTCTTATGTATGGGTGAGTTGAATGCTCCCGGCTGGGTTCGGTGCTCTGTTTCTTTGAATGTGAGCAGGCCACCGAACTCAGGGGAGGGCATTCACTTTGGGATTTCTTTCTGCATTCCTTCTGGTTCACCCCTTGTGACGACCTACGTTCATGATCAGTTGTCGGAGGTTTTATTATTTTCGATTGTGGGGACGTTTAAACTCCCGACGGGCGCAAACCCCCGCCGTTAATTACATCAGAAAGACCTTTCGAGTCAGACTGAACACCTCATGCATTCCAGGATTTGTGCCTATGGGTTGAACCGAATAATGGGGCTAAAAAGGGGGCTCATGTATTGTTTATTTTGGTCATGTAGTTGGTTCTCATTTGACTTTGGATTTCTTTTTTGGTCAGTTACCATGATATGTGCATGAAAATATGGATTTCATATTTAAAACATGAGAATGTACATGAGAAAATATTATTTATGTGTTTTCAATTTGAAAATAGCATTTAAATATCATTTTTATATTTTTATTTAAAAATATGTCAAGAGAGGGGCATTTTGGTCATTTCAGATTATAGCTGGAATATGAATATGTTCAAATGTTGTTTAGAATTATAGAGGATTGAATTTGGTTCATTTGGAACTGATTTGAGTTGATTTGGACTTAGTATGAGAAAGTTATGGTTAAAAAGGACTTGTTTGTAAAGACTTTTATGTTTCAAGGATTTGTTTGTAATTTCTAGAAGGTTTGGATATGTAATTTAGACTTTGAACAAGGTTTGGAATGAGATATGGGCTGTTAGGGACCTCTTTATGAAGATTTTATCAAGTCAGTGGCTTATTTGCAAATAAACAAGGGCTTTGGCACATATTTTAAATTGTCGGAGGGACTTATATACAAAACATATTTCATCAATTATTAACAGAGACTAAGAGCCATTAGATTACTGTTTGGGCTTCAAGATGTGGATATAGTGCTTCAAAATATGTGATGTGTGATGTGAATTATTACTACACAAGTAATAAATCCTAATTTACCCTCAATTCGGTTGCAAGTGTACAACCTTGTCAAGTAATACTTAGGGATCGTCTCCACAGGGACAATTCGGAATATTAAACCTAACCTAACTAATTTAATTCAGTAAAAGGAAATAAAAGAAATTTGTTTGTTTTTATGATGGTTTGGTTTGTCGGTGATCAAGTTTAATTAACTAAATTCTAGGTCTAAATGTGGTTTTAAAGCAAGAATGAGAAATTAGGGTCTCTTAAGGTTCCTATCCACTAATGTCACGATTAATTGATTTATTAAAGTTGTTCTTATAATTATGAAGGCACAGTCTAATGTTATCGGTATAAAGTGATATTTCTATGTTAATACCGTTTTTAAATTAGTATAAATGTCACCTCTCGGTACTTGGTTACACTAATCCAAAGTTATTAAGTCTTTTAACTGTCCCAATTGGTATAGAAAGCTATTCGTCACCTCTCGGTACTTGGTACAATTTTCTAACCTATCGCGTTAAGCCCGTATAAGACAAGCGTCGCCTCTCGGTACTTAGCCTATCAAATACCCTCTTCTTTATGGTCAGGACTAAATATTCAATTTCTCAATTGTAAATACCGAATCCTAGGGTTTCATGCAATTTCGATTAAGTCATCACAACCAAATAATATAAAGAAAAGATCATACTAAGGAACAAGTAAATATAATATAAAATCAACTAATCCATAACATAAGTTTCAAGTTCTAACCCTAATCAACCCTAGAAATAACCTTAGCCAATCATGGCTGAAGCACACAAGAGAAATAACAAGTAAAAGAATTCTAAAAGAAAGAAATCAATGTAACCGCTCGAAGAATTCGCTATCTTCTTCTCTCTCCTTTTGTCTCTCCTTTTTCTCCTGTGCTTTTCTCTCTTTCTAATGTCTAAAATTCGTCCCTAAAACAGTTATATTCTTTCTAGAAATAAAAACAACTAATAATAGCAAAAATCTCGCTCTGAAACTGTTTATTGCGGGCCGCAATAACCTCCATTGCGGGCCGCAATAGTAATACAAATTTTTCTGTTCTGCAAATCTGTTCTGACTAGTTGGTTGCGGCCCGCAATAAAAGTGAAAATTCGCCAGACTTCGTGCTTTCTTGCTCCAGATAGCTCGTCTTCCTCCGTTAAGCTCCAAGCACTTGATTGCCTACAAAATAAACACAGCTAGGGCAGTAACTTGAACTTTTAAACATTTCTAACCTAATTAAATTCTAATTTCAACAAAACTCGGCTTAATTTACACAACAAACCCTAGGTTTCAACATATATCATTTTGGCTTATCAATGTGCTTTAAGATGTGGGCTTGGGGAATTTATGATATCAGGTTTATGGGCCTTGATAACATTGGGCTTCGACATGTAAGGTTTGGGCTTGCGTTAAGATCCGTGCAGAGCGGCCCAGATAGCTTTATGGCATGTAGGACCTGATGATCAGAAGCCGTGGGTTATATGTTTAAACTTTGGCCTTCGGATGAAATATATACATCAAGATTAGTTTTTCTAATTTAAATTTCATTTAACATCTTCGTTAAGCATGTTTCATTGCGTCAATATCCGTGCGGGTTCTGATGAACTTGATTCGCACAGGACACGTCCAGTCCCGGTTAGGGTTCATCTCTCCGGTGGTACTCCGGCCATGGAAGGCTTGGGGGAGGTTCATTATGCGTCGCCTTGGTCTCAGGAGTTCCTTGCACCACTCGTCGGCGATCATGGGTCGCCGGAAAGGCGGTTCTCAGCCAAGCAAGCGGTTATCGGTACCGGTCAGATTTGAATTTGATTTCGATGTGATTTACTTCAATTAATAGGCTGCCTAGCATCGTTTCGGGGCATGAAAGTTCAGAGAAGGATCAATTTGTCATTTAATTGAGCTTTGAGCATGACTTAGATTTGTTGGTCTCGGTTTCAGTACCGATTTGGTACCATTGATAGGTACAAAGGTGTTAGGGCTAGTTCAAGAGCTCAAAGGGTATTATTTGGCCATTTCAAAGAAGTATTGACATGTCAGAGGTTGTGGTTTTGCTTGAATTCGAATTTGAGTCAGAACACCATAGAGATGATCATATTTTTTTTCATATATAGTTATAATTGATTCATTTTCTTATAAAACTTTGTACATGAAGCTATGATCTATTTTCATAAGATCAAAGAGGTATATGTCAGAAGCTTGTGTGCCAATTTTTATAATTTTAGGGAATTTATTCACATTTTTAGAAATTTATTCATATCAGGGGTATGAAAGTCAATTTAGCAGTTTTATTTCTGCATTTTTACCTTTTAAAATCTGAACTTTAGAAATTCATAGAAAATCATAGAAAAATCCGAGAAATGTAAAATTTGTGTCTATCCCATGTGTTTTTGAGTCCTCTATTCAACTGTGAAATCCATTTTTCATTTCAGTCCCTGTATTTGCCAGAACCGTCAGATTTATCAGAACAGCACATTTTATTGCTTTTAGCCCTTTGCATTGTACCAGTTGGATTGTTTATGTGATTAACCACTGAGCTAATACTTGATATGGTACCAGGGACTGGTACAAGGTCTTTTGGTCATGATATGAATTCTAGTTTGAGTCCATAACAGATTTTAAGGCTTCAATGCCACTATGTTAATATGAGAATAAGATCAAAACTCCAAAATAAGAGATCAAGGTTTTCAGATTCAAAGTATCAAGCTCAGCTGAGCATCAAATTCTCTGTCATGGTGACAGTTTTGCAGGGAGGCCCCTAAGTTGTTGAGAAATCACATTTTCACATGTTGTTTCTTGTTTTTAAAGGAGCAAATACAGGGA
>JARJHM010001571.1:0-20748 GCA_033356055.1 Carex pumila | reverse complement strand
AAAGTTGTTTTAGTTCAGCGAACATGATCCTCTCCGACAAACGCAGTAAATTGGGTCCACATGTTTTTGAAAGACTTGTGTGCTTGAAAGATTGGATTATGGCTGACGAGCGCAACCAACATCAAGCTCAAGAATCATCTTCTGCAGCTGATACTAAAGAAAGCTTTACCGAGCCGCAGCCTCAACCTAATTCAGATTCAGACGGTGCGGAAGAAAACGAACAATGGTATATGAATCCAAACTACTAGATAGGTAGTGCCGGTATAATTTTCTAACCTCTTTTAATATTTATGGTTATTTTAAAAATTATAATTTCTAAACATTTCAATTAGTTTTTAAATTATTCATTTTAAAGAACAATTACTAACAAAAAAAAAAGTTAGAACTCCGCCTATGTTATTTTACATAGCCGGTCCCAAGCCCGGAATAAAGGAGGAGGGTAACTTTTATTTTTTAATCTATTGTTTTCAAATTATTCATAATTATTTGTAATGTAATAAATTAATTTAAGATATTATTATTTATATTTTATTATTTTAATTATAATGAGAATTTGAAAATAAAATAAAATGACTTGCTTAAAGAAATAAATAAATAGATTTGTACTTAGCCGTATAAATATACAAATTTTCATACAAATAATTTTTATATATAAGGTACACTTTTTATTCATTTATAAATTATAAAGACGCGACTTGATAATTTCATGTATATATATACTCTATTAATCTATTTGATATCGAACTATTCATATTATAAAAATCGAATTATAAACACGTAATAATATTTATACGACACTGTAAAAAAAACAGAAAAAAAATATTAAACAAAACAGAAAAAAAAAAACAAAAACGGAAAAACAAAACAGAAAAAAAAACTAAAAAAAAAAACTGAAAAAAAAACTGAAAAAAAAACTGAAAAAAAACAGAAAGAAAAACAGAAAAAAAAACGGAAAGAAAAACAGAAAAAAGAAGGAAAAAACAGAAAAAAAAGGGCGGACCAGACCCGTACCCGGATACCCGGATCCGTACCCGCGGTACCCGTACTCGTCAACCCGCAACGGGTACGGGTAATAAACGGACCGGATATAAGTTTTGGGAAAATTACCCGTCTACCCGTTACGAGTTTTACCCGTACCCGACCTACCCGTTACCCGTAACGGGTAACCCGGAACGGGTCACGGGTAACCCATTAGCAATTGTCTAAAATGCAGAGTTCAGCGCTGTAAGAAAATAAACACTTGAGGGCTTAACGGACTGGGCCAGAACTATGGTAATTAGGCGGGATGAAAATATGGGCCGGAAATGGTATCAGTATGACAGCAAATAAAAGGATAACACGCTGTTGAAATTTAATGCCTCAGTTGTAGAGGTGAAAATGGTAAGAATAATTTTCGATCCCTATTTAGATGTCAAATATCTTTGTAGAAAAGGATGCTGATATAGTTTTATTTTTCAATTATCTGTATTGAAATAGTATTTGAATAGTAAATATATATAATATATTTTAGGAAGCTAATAATTGTACCCCAAACAAAGTATCCGCACGCGTCCCCCAACCTTCTAGAATGTCGGTGATAAAAAGATCAAGTTTTACTTTATACAGTGCAATAACAGTATCAATCTTTCTTTATTATACATAATTTTGCTGCATGAAGAGAAAAACGCTCTGTTAAAAAAATTAACAAAGGCACCACCAAATGCAGTGAAACAATCGAATAATTTAAACATATAAAGGAAAGCATTTAAACAACTACGTTCAAGTGCTTAACTTTCATTGTAAATGAGTTAATTTTTCATTTTTTAAAATAAAAACGAATCCCCGAATTCGTCCCCGAGCATAAAATTCAAAGCTCTAAATTTGTACCAATACCCGAGCGTGTCCCCCACCAAAATGTTTACAGCTCTGAATTTTATGTTAGTCAAAACTACTAGTTCTAAGCAAGCAAAGCTCTATTAAATAACAATGAAACTACTGGTTTGAAACAACAATTGTTAGCAGCCTCATCAATTATTTTATGTTAGTCAAAACCCCAACAATTACAATTTCTAAGCATGCAAATCTCTGTTAAATAATAATAAAATTACTACTTCGAAACAATCATAAATTTAGAACTTGTCTTAACAATACCAATTTCTAAGCATGTAAAACTCTATTAAATAACAATGAAACTATTACTTCGAAACAACAATTGTTTACAAAACAATATAAACCTGTGTGTAAAACATATAAACCTGTGCAAGTAAACCAATATATATTGGCAAGAAAACAACATTTTAAAGCATATAAACCTGTGTGTAAAGCATATAAACCTGTGCAAGTAAACCAATATATACTGGCAAGAAAACAGCATTTTAAAGCATATAAACCTGTGTGTAAAGCATATAAACCTGTGCAAGTAAACCAATATATACTGGCAAGAAAACAGCATTTTAAAGCATATAAACCTATGTGTAAAGCATATAAGCCTGTGCAAGTAAACCAATATATACTGGCAAGAAAACAACATTTTAAAGCATATAAACCTGTGTGTAAAGCATATAAACCTGTGTTTACAAACACATTTTAAAGCACATAAACCAGTGTTTACAAAAATTAAAAAATCTGTGTTACAAATATATAAACCTGTGTTTACAAATACATTTAAAACTTATTCTTCAAATATATTTTAAAGCATATAAACTTGTGTTTACAAACATTGAAAAATCTTCATTTAATGGATTACTTGTTCAAAATGGAGACTGTATTTTAGTTATTAAATATAAAAGGCTGTTAATTTGCATAATTAAAATTAGAACCAATCCCCCATCGCGTTCCCGAGCTAACTGGGTTTAAATTGTACTTTAAAGTACGTTCAAGTAAGTAGTTAATTAATGAATAGAGGACTGTTAACAATCTGGGGGACTAATTCGGGGATTGGTGATTACAACTGTTTGTAACAGACTGTCCACGAAATTAAAGCGCAAGACAAAAGCATGCAAAGCTAACATTTAAAGTAATCAATGTAAAACTGCAATGCATTAAAACAGCAATTCGTTAATTAATGAAAAATTAATAAATTACCGTTATTAGTGGATGGTTAAACCCAGTTAAACTAGTTCGGGGACGGGCTCGGGTTTGATGGCTCGGGGTACATGAACATTTCTCTATATTTTGATATATATTATGAAAATTTGTGTTATTTACCGTTATAATTAGATAGATATTACGAACTTTAATATATTTTAATATTATTTTTATAAATATCTGATCTGATTCAAATCTGTATCTGTATTCATTTGATATTTGCTCGGTATTTGTATTAAAAATATATATATATAAATATAATTTTACCACTATCCTCTCCTTTTCACCCCTACAGTAAATTGTCATATTGATATGCATGTCAAATAAGAAATAAATCTGCTGTTATTCCTTGAAAATAACAAGAGCCTGTTATTCCGATCCCAACGGTTGAGATCGTATATCAATGAAAAAAAAATTCATACGCAAATCTCATCGAAAATCAACAGTTAAAATCTGAATTACAGGTTCCTGTTATTTCCAGGGAATAATTTTGTTTCCAATACTATTAAACGGACATGAAACTATACACTTTAATTGGCAACTACAACTTTTTCTTTACTTACATTTTGAAACATAATAAAAGATCAACTGTTTAAAACGAATTTGATTATCAACTTTAGATGAAACTAAACTTCAGCTCACAATAAGAAAAAAGTCAAAACGGGTCGGGTTTATGGGATTGCCCCGTTGCTAAAGAACTCCATGAAAGGTATCCGGATAAACCTCTCATTCTCTACCAACCAACCAAAATCAAAGAGTTTTCCAAATTCCAAATGCACTCCCACACCTTCATCCGTTCACCTCCGCTCCGCTCCTCCATCCTGCCCCTCTCCCTTTGCCGTTACATTACCCCAAAATGCACCCCAACTGCTGTTGCTTCATCTTTGTCCCTGCCTGACTCGGAGCTCTCTTCTCGCGGCTTCTCCATCAATTACTCTCCAACCAACCTCGATCCCACTGCCTTGAATGACATCTTTGCACGAGTAGGATTCCCCCGCCGCGACACGGCCCGGCTCAGTCTGGCACTGTCGCACCCATCAGGTCTGAAAATAGAACATCTCATGTTAACAATCTCTGCATGTCAGTAATGGCATACCTAATTACTACTTCATTAGTAACGAACATGACTGGTATTGTAATTGCTATCTGTGGGCATTTGTGATTTTAAAAAGCAAATTAGATTGACTTGATAACTTCAGGAAATAAAAATAATGGAATATAGTGATGCCCCATCAACCATACCCTGATTTAAACTTGACAATTTAAAGAAATCAACTTAGAAAAAGAAACAAGCAGCACCCCTAAATATGCTACGTAATAAAATTTAGTTATGCATTTCTTTCTTTATGTCGGAATCAGTATCGAGCTAATCAAAGTAACCATCTAAACTATTATCAGGTTCTCTTGTCTGGCTGTCAAGAACCAAAGAACCAACCAAACCGGTAGCATTTGCACGTGCAACCGGTGATGGTGTGTTTAATGCTGTTGTGTGGGATGTGGTGGTGGACCCCTCATACCAGGGCATTGGGCTTGGCAAGGCTGTGATGGAACGGGTCATTGCAGAGTTAAGAGAGAAGGGGATAATGAACATAGCTTTGTATGCAGAACCCAGGGTCATCAGCTTTTACCGCCCATTAGGATTCATACCCGACCCGGATGGAATCAGGGGGATGGTGTACTCACGCAAAAACCTACAGAAGAAGAAGAAGAAGAGATGACAATCAGGGGGATCCTCCTCAATTCCATAAAAAATGAATAATCTCATGCACAGAAAATGTTTCTCCAAAAGAATCTTCACCACAAGTAATCTTCTCATGTAATCTTGTGCATACGCATTGCACTAGTTTATAACTTCTATTTTTTTTGTATTTTGCAAATATTTGTTGCCAATTT
Organism: Carex pumila; assembly: GCA_033356055.1. Taxonomy (NCBI): domain Eukaryota; kingdom Viridiplantae; phylum Streptophyta; class Magnoliopsida; order Poales; family Cyperaceae; genus Carex; species Carex pumila. The sequence goes on along the minus strand of JARJHM010001571.1, from coordinate 15,789 downwards.
GTAACAGAAGATAACAACAGTATAGGTACAATAATACAATTAGTAAAATAAATCTTAAACTTTTACTTTTATCCATAGCGAAAAAAACTTTATCACTATTTAATTTATTTCAAGGACAATGGAATTACAAACTAGGATCAAATTATATACGTTTTGGCTGGAATGTGCATTTGAATCATTCCTTCCAGAAGCAAAAAACCCAAAAAAAAATAACATTAATTCACAATGAATTAAGTCGGAGCAGAAGGTTATATATTTTTGCTAAAATGATGATCTAAAATTATAGCTAGATAACATAAGCCAGCCTATACGTACGTCTACGTAGAGTTCTTCTCATAAAGGTAAGAGCAACAAAGTCACACATATTTTGAACCTCCATTAATTACACTAGAAAAATAATTCTCGTCAGGAAATTTGATCATAAAAGTGAGAGAAGATTAATTTCAAGTAGGACGCTAATTCAAAACTACACTAATTCCATTACATGTCTACTCATAGTACAGCTACGCATCAATCTATAACAAATAAAGAACATTTATGTGTACAATTAATGTAGAAATTAATTAGAAGATCAAAATTGGCAAAATGTTGTTCCCAAAATCTGACAAATTGGTGGCAGAGTAGGAATAAACTTCTGATGGGGCAGAAATGAATGTTTCCAATATATATAGGAGGAGGTTGGAAACATTGTGATGAGCTGAAGATTTACTTTGTTTCCTGTTTTAAACAGAAGAAAAATTCAAGAAAAGCAACAGTAATTTCATTTCATGTACAGCTCTTGAGCAAAGAACAACATAGTAAGCATCCAAGTTATCTATTGAAAACTAAAAATACATGAACAACTACTATGTGATGGTAAATGTATATTAGAAGGTCGGTACGACACCATAGGCAGAATCTGACAATGCGGCAGCTGAGAAGTACTGATCCACCTCCAGGTCGACATCCGACCTTTTTGCAAACCGTCCCTTGATCCTTGGCCTGGTTTCTGCATATGCTTTTCTTGATGCATACCTGCAGTATTATAGTGATGATATTAGTAATAATGAAATTAATCCATCTTTTCACACCTCAGGAAAATTCTCCATTGGTACGTGGCAGATGCATGCAATATATAGAATGCCTGTCGAAAATCCTTTACTTTTAAAAAATTGCTGTGTTTCCATGTTTGAATGGAGGATTTGTTGAAATGTTAAAAGATCACAAGCTCCAACCTTTATTGTTAAATTTGCTGGATTTCAAGTCTTACCCTTCTCATGTATTGCAAAAAAAAAAAAAAAGAAAAAAAAGAAGAAGAATTTCAAGTCTTCTCAACCTAATGTTTATCTATGTTATTAGATGATAAGTAACAAACCTAATAGTCTTCTCGAAGCGCCTGGTCTTTCGCTTCTCCCTGTAACGAAGAACTCTGGCCTCCCTGTCGAGGGCCATGAGCTGAGGTGGCAGCTGAGCTGGTGGGGCAGAGAAAAGGTCTATGGTCCCCTTGCAGGGCCTTAAGCAGGAGCTGGTTATGTCTGCAGCTGCATTATCTGGAACTACACTTGCATCAAGTGATGACATTGAGACCTACATGTGCAACACAATTAAATTGTTGATGGTTAATTCCACATGAACAGAAGTAATTTGTATCTAGCACTAAAGTGAATAGGATGTTTTGAATTTCATTTATTGGCTCTAATTGTGTGTTTCTTTTCCTAAAATCATTTGATATTTTCTAATTGAAGATAACGCATAAAAAATTATGCATGGAATCAAGTTTTTGAAAATATGCACATTAGTTCATGTTTTTTTTTACTCCGAGGCTGAAACAATTCACTATGATACCGTATCCTTCTTATCTTTTTGATGCCTTTTTTTTTCGTACAATTACCTACCAAATCTGTTAATTCATATAGACTAACTCACGCTATGACTGAGTGAAGCACCATAACCAAACCCACACTTTGATCCATCATACATTATATCACCATGCAGCCTTTGCTGTTCTTTTTGTAGCTGGTCATTTGGAACAACCATAAAATCTTTCGGATTCTCGCCCGCTGAATCACCACTGCTCCCTCCGATATCCAAATACTCGTCCCCAAATCCAAAATCCAATTTCTCACTGTTCTTCATAGGCTCGAGCAGCAGCCACGACGACGCCTCCTCCTCGTCCTCTTCTTTGATCTCGTCATAATTCTCGTCTTCGTATTCTGTTTCCTTGATTTTCATATCGTCATGCCTGTCTGCTCTGACAGGTCCTAAGGCATGGTGGTGGGCCAGGCCAAGCCCAGGTCGAACGACACACCCACCGGCTCCAAGTGTCCCAGGCATCTGTGTGGACCCTGTCATTGGGACCCGGTGATGGCGTCGGGCAAGTGGGTTTGCAGAGTGCACCTCTGCATCACAGGCTGAACAGAGTGCCGCAGCATCGGCGCGACAGTAGACAGTGCACGGTGCTGCCTTGCAAGATTCGCATGTCTGCGGCACAGCCGAGCCCCAACGACCCATGCCTCCCTCCTCTAACTTCAGCATGTCATTCATATAATTAACTGACTCTGGCTCTCTCTCTCTGTCTCTCTTACTACTGCGTACTTTGGATTTGGAATCGACTGAAGTTTGAGAGATTGAGCAGTGGTTGAGAGAAGGCCCAAGGAGGAAATTAAGGAGGGGAGAATCGAGTTGGTCACACGTGGCTGTAAATGAGAGGATGAGAACAGCCGGTCTCTTATCTTGCGGTTGCCTGGTGTTGTAGGTGGGGGCAACTGGGTTTTTGTGGGGCCCAGAGCAAACGAATCTGTAAGAAAAAATTTCGGTTCATACCTCAATTGTCCATCACTCCGGTCTCCTGATACGGAATAGTATCCTGTGCGGAGCTTTTAATCTGATCCGTTCGTTTCGGACTGGATGGAACAAATCAGATTTTGTCTAAATTGAAATTTTTTTTTTCAAAATTTGCAGAGCTTTTAATCAGATCTGTCTGATCTGAAACGAATGGATCAAATTAAAAGCTCCGTACGAAAAAACTCCGCAAAGATATGCTTCCATACGTCTACTATTTAATTTTTGTAGCGGATACGTGAGGTATATAATTATAAATACTTAAAATTAAGAAGTCTAATAGTTGTAAATTTGTAACTCAACCAAATTTTTTGAGCACGTTCCTCAAATAATTTAACAAAAAAAACTTATTCAACTTTCATTTTCAATGACAATATCTTAATTTTTAAAGCTCTCTTTATAACATATTACAATGCTACTCACAAGCATTTAAACATCTATTTGCAGACATTAAAATTATAAATCTGTATAGTTTAAACTCCTAATTACTTTTATTTTCAAACCAAAAATAAAAAAATTCTTTTCATCCACTTTTTATTTTTATTTTTCCTCTGATCATTCTCGTTCATTTTTTCGACGATCCGTAATGAATTTTGCGAATCTAAAAATACAAATATTTTTTACCCGATTTTCTCTTTTAAATGAGATTCATGAAGAATAACTTTTGAGTTATATTTGTGTCATAATTTTTTTACCACTTTAAATTTGTGTGACTGATAGTTTTTTTTGTAATTGCTTCAAAATAATTTAAACCTATGTTTATAAGCCTTCAAATCTTTTGTATAAACCTCATGTACAAGCATATAGACCTCATTAATAACACTTTAAATATCTAGAATAAAGCACATACACCTCATGTACAAATAATTTAAACCTCAACAATAACACTTCAAAGCGTATGAATCTCAATAATAACACTGCATTTACAAAGCTTATAAACCTAATGCACAAAGTCTTGAAAATTATAATGGTTATGGACTGAGATTTAAAAACTTGAAAATTTAAAGTACTCATAAGTTTTACTTTAAAAAAAAAAAAACAAATGACTTCAAAATTACTCAAAAATATTTTTTCATGGATTTTATTTGAAAGATAAAATCAAATATAATACGTTCGTATTTTTAGATTTGTAAAATTCATCATAGATCGTTGGAAAAATAAATTATATTGATCAGAGAAAAAATAAAAAAGAATGGGTGAAAAGAATATTTTCTTTTTTGGTTTGAAAACAAAAGTAATTGAGAGTTAAAACTATACATAAATGTTTTCAGATAGAGATTTAAATACTTGTGAGTTAGACAATGAAACTATACAGAAATATGCAATCAAAAGAATATTTTCTTTTTAGTACCGGAAATGAAAGTTAGACAATGTTGGAAGTTTTTTTTTTTCTGTTAAATTATTTGGAGAACGCGCTCAAATATGATGGCTCGGGGGACCAGAAAATTTCTCTAATTTTATTTAGTTGCTTTTAACAACAATCCAGTTATTTTTAATATAATAATAATATAAAACTAATTGATTGTATATTTTCTTTTTAATTATGCGATTACATCCGCAGATCTGTAACCGTTCGATCGTATCTTGTAGATATGAACAGCGGGTATGCCTCTAGCCTTGTTGATTTCTGCGCTGAATCCGTGTAGACTATCGTGTGGCCAGCAACTATGTTATACTTCAATACACAGAAACAGGACGAGACGCATAGACAATCCGATCACATCCGTGGCGCTTAGATGAGATATCTAAACTTAAAGTGTTTAAATATCAACCGTTCAAATATGTTATGCACGACTTTCAAAGCAAAAATAATATTGGTTCACTGTGCTATCCCGAGTAGATACCGTACACGTCGGTCACGCAGAAGTTGAGATATCTCAGAGGAAACGGACTAGCTTTGATGCGTTGGCGTTGCGCTCTCTTTTTACAAGTTGAATCCAGATGACACGGTCACACGGGGCCCACACCAACACGTTACTTTCAGACTTTTTTCTCTGATATATGTAGAATTGTAGAATTTCTTACCGATCGAAGGTAAATAACACATTTAACCCCCTTAATTATTAGAAAACGACCCGCAATGTATATAATACAAAAAACATCAATTCTTCGCAGAATTTTTCCACAACAAAAGGGGAAAAAAATATTAGAAAAGAATTTAAGAATACTTGCTGCTGCGGAAAGATAGCTATGACAAAGTGTAGATTTCTATGCGCATCTCTATTTTTTTTTTTTTTTTTTGTAGCAATTTATCTTGATGGAGATTTATTTCATGTACTTTTGATAATAATAAGAAATACATTAAAATTTAAAAATTGGTATGTGAAAATATAGTCTATAAAATGACATAATAGATGCTATCACATTTAACAATATTTGATAATACATCAAATAACATCACAATTAATATATGAAAATTAACATATCTATAATTGTTTTCTATTTTATAATTTTTTTTGACATGATTGAGAAAGTGTTGTAAAGATGATCAAAATTGCGACAATAAGTGATTGTCAACAAACTCGTAATAAAGAAAATTATCATTGACTTTTATAATAACTTCTTGTAAAGAGACGTTTCACTGATGAACATATTTGTAGCATGCTATCTGAGATTCTGAATAATTTTTTTTTTTGTTGCACAATCAATAAAGACAAAATGAAATAGTATGTGACTCATATGCTACATAAAATCAAACTAGCTCTTCTAGTATCTTTACTCCGAACCTTTACATGAGAGTTTGTATACGTGTTTGAATTAATTTTTGCAGCAAGCTCCAGACAAAAATTATTTTGGCATAAAGAAAAGTAATTTTCGTTAATTATCATGTGATTTGCAGGTGGATTCTTTACAACAAATAAAATAATTAATTTGAATTTTAGAGCTGAAAATCAGTCCTTGATTTAATGGCACCATGTGAAAAGTTATAAGTTCAAAATTTGATTGAATTATTTTGTATGAATATTAAAAAAGATCGAGTAACTTGACTCGTAATCACTAATCACACAAAACAACTTGAGTTCCAGAGCCGAAATACCGGGTAACATGCACAGGAAACAACCACCTTTGGCGACACATTGGAACCGAACTAATTAACTAATGATGTCACTTGACAGTTGCCATTCATGTTATAGTCTTAGCTATTCCTTTTCAAATGCTGATTTGGAACATACTGCTATCAAGCCACGTGAAAGACACGCAGGGGATACTCAAGTTATGTATGTGGGTTGCTGAAGCCTAAAGGCCAGATCACAAAGGACAACTCGGAGTCGAGCTACTTAGCTACCCACGTGGCCCGATACTTGGGCTACATTTAAACAGACATGCCAACCACTTGTCTTTGATTTATCTTTTGCCGTGCAAATTTTCGTATATACTAGGCCATTATTATCTTTTCTCTCACTTTCTTTGTTGCTGTTGTCTGACTCTGTTCAAGATTGGATAAGGTAAGTACTTGGTGCGCTTCGACTCGTAGAACAAATAAATAGTTAAATACTGATAATAGAGACAAGACAGAGAAAAGATAAATCGTCAAAAAATAATAATAATATTATTAATGTATAAATTCATATAAATAACAACAAATAATCTAACTTACATGCCAGGCTACAAAAGTGTACTCCTTTCCTCAACAAGATATAAGATAAATAGCGACAAACGAACATTTAATTGTCTGAACAAAAGAGAACAATGACCAAAACTATTATCAAGTGACATATTTTATGGTATTATAATTTCATTTCAAATGTGTATTCTTAAGAGGAATATTTCACAATGAGCTTATCCACGTGGATGATGATGTCATCAATTGTGGGCCGGATTGCAGGCTGAGGCTGAAGCATCCATATAATAAATTGACGAAGTGGGTCTGGGTATGCCGGGTTTGGACCATCAGCCCATTTTATTTGTGCACTTTTGACAGCTGATTTGAGCCCTCCTTCAGATTCATCAATTTCATAATCAAAAGGAGATTTTCCATACCTAAAGTTTTCACAAAAGTTTGAAAAAGAGATTCAATTCTATTATGTAATTGGTAAAGGAATATCTTATTACTAAATCTTTCTAGAATGAATCAGATGCTAGCAAAAATTGAAATTTCAACTAAGTGCTATTGTACCTAAACAATCATGCAATGGACCTCAATTGAACCCAACTAATACTCAATTAGGCCTCAATTAATTGCACAAGCTAAACATCTTTCCACGCAATCATAATTATAAAGAAGCCTCAATCTAACTTCACCTCAATTATATAATGGTTTCCAATAGTGCAAATTAAAACTCAATCTGATGCAATTATAGCTCAAGTTTATATGATTAAGCCTTTGTTAACCTTTGAAGTAGGGGTGGCAATGAAACCGATTTACCAGATTGCCTGAAGCGTACCATATTCAATTAAGGCAGTTTCTTTTTGTTAGCTTATTGGTAAGGATATGGATAAGAAAACTTTTTTTTGATAGCTTGACGATTAAGGAAAGATTGATTTATGCAATATTTCATGTAGTTTCCACTAATCGTTAACCATAACGGGTAAGAATAGGATATTGGTAAGGCTAATGTTTAACAAACAAGGATAAGACATGGACACCTGACCCACACCACAACCCATTGACACCCCCACTTCCAGAGATAAGACTCCATTTACCCTCAAATGTGCAGTACAACTCACCCATAGCTCTCTCAAGGATCTCTTCCATGTGTCGACACAAAAAAAAATAACTTTAGTCAGAGGGAAGAAATAACAGGATAGAAGGGCTAGTACATACATGATTGCATATAAAGTACAACCGAGAGACCAGATATCAGTTCTCTCGTCTATATCAGCATTGCTTGGCACATCCCATAGTTCAGGAGCCCGGTAAAGAGACGAACAATGCTCTGTCGCCCATTCCTACAATTGATACCATTTCAAAGGGCGTTCAGATTATTACTTGTTCAAATCACCTTTTAAGATCTTAAGCTTTAAGCAACTGGCCCATACTCAGCTTAGTCCCACCAGAACCTGGTACAAACAAATTATCCCCCACCGAAGAAGAGGATGTGCATCAATTAATTTTTTTTTTTTGGGGGGGTGGAGGATGGTTGACTCTCTCTGTTCAATTTAAATTGTGATGCAGCACATGGAATAAGAAGCAACTGCTTATTCTCTCATGCACACAAAAATAAATTTGCTGCAAACAATGAGAGGTTCAAAAGGAATACACACAAAACTTACAGAATGTCTAAAAATCAATAACCAGGGCTCATTCACAATAGGAAAATCACAACACGCATACCTGCAATTGTGATGCCTCAGACTGGGACCGGATTGACCTCCTAGCAGGTCGGGCGCTCTCAAAATCCATCAACATGGCAAGTGGCTCTTGCCCTTTTCTTTGGGTTATCAACACGTTCTCTGGTCTCACATCGTTGTGTGCATGTGGCGGGTCAAAGCTGTGCATGTGCTTCAGCCCTGCACAGAGCTACATAGACACAAGGATATAAAATGTCAACTGCATTTGAAAAGACTGATTTATGCAAGAAAAGCTATATGATAATCTCTCTAGTGCCAAGCCTATTGAATTCAATAGCTGAGTTAACCCCTCAAACAAAATAATCTTATATAAAAGTACAAGGACAAGCTCTTCTTTTTGTGATTATTATTTTTTTTTTTTCTTTTTAACTCTCTAAAAAGAAGTTTTTTTGTGTGATTTCACGGCCTTTGAATATAGACTGCAGCCAAGAGCAAAAGCAAAAGGGAAGAAAGAACGGAAGATAACCATGCCATTTCTGATCCAATCAAGATAGATGCAGCTAAATACTCGCGTACTTTTTAGCATACTTGCTGACAATAAAGCCAAAATCAGCTATAAGGCACTAAGAGGAATAATGTAAAATCAATTTATGAAATCACCTGACGAAATATCTGGAGGACAGTTACAGTTGGGAAGAACTCGTTCTTGGCTTGCATAATTTTGGTCAATTCAGACAGCGTGCCGTCTAAGTGTACTGGGAATAGCAAATAAGCTTCATAGTTTTGAAGTCCATCTTCTTTTCCCTATTGATAGACAATTATAGTTTATTAATATCAGCAAAGAAGAAAGAAATCATATCACATACACTGCAAATTCTGGTCAAATTGATAAACAAGAGACTTAAGGGTTATAATGGCTAACTTGGATTAAAATGAGGATCAATTACTGAATGAGATCAAATTCATAATTAATTGACTTCAGTTGAACAGTTGGACAAGTAAGCCTAAAAGCCAGTATGTAGCATTTCAACTGGCACCATACACGGCTGCCAATCTTCCAGAATTATCAAACTTTGCTGCTGTTTCTAATGCAATGTATTACCTTAACGGAAATGATGGCGTGATCAAGAAGGGGAAGCAAATTGGGATGGTTGAATTGAGAGGAAACACGTATCTCCTGTTTAACCAATTCCAACTGTTCTTTGCTATGTATCATAAATTTCTTCATTGCATATGTCCCATCAGCTGAAAAACATATAAACAGTAAAAAACAACAACATAAGTTCTGACCTAAATTCCAGAACTTGACTCTTGGTTTTTGCGGTTTTCTTCTGCTTAGTGACATTGTTGTCAAAGATTTATCACTAAACTCATTTTTTTCTTATTTACTTCTTCTATATGTTTGGGCAACATGTTGCTTACCTGAAAGTTAATGTTCAACTTTATTGGAAACGTATCCTTAAGAAAACAGAAAAACTGAAGTTGTTTAGTGTTGACCTGAGATCTAAATCTTAAGTCAAACAGTATAACAAAGAAAGCTTGAAAGTTCTTCCTGTTGGTGGTAAGTAGTGGACAAACAAAATCTGGCCCAGAGAGAGTTTGTCAATATTGACAGTTATTTACAATTAGGATTAAAAGATTGTGTTGTATTCATCTATTCTCATTTTACCAGAACTAAAAAAAGAGTCATTACTCTTTTCTGAAGTAGTAGGCCAAAGAAAATAATCAATTAGTCAATAAAGCTTCTTGTGCAAAACATATAAAAGGTAAAATAAATAATTATGAATGTAATGCACACAGAAAATACATTTTATCCACCTAAGAAAACCTTAAAAAGGTACTTGCATTCAAAAAACATTCGTCAAACCTTACCCCATCAATCAGATCCAACAAATTGAGATCTGAAATACAAGGCCTAAGCAACAAGGATCTATCTACAGAAACAGATCCACTCACATTTCTCAGGAAAAAGTCAACTGATAAATACAATAGCAAAAGCCCACTACATCACAAAGTCTAACACGCACCAAAATTTATAAGGAAAAGAAGAAAAACAGCACGAGATTCAAAGAAGGGGTTATTCTACCCGAGATGTGGGAGGGGTCGATTGATTTCTTCTTGGCGAGGCCGCTAGCGCCGTCGGGAAGGTTCTCCTTGACGAGAAAGACGGTGGAGGATGCATCCGTACCTCCGATCTGCTTCAAGATTCGGAAACGGTTGTCGTTGACCCAGACCTCGCCGGTTCCTCCGGCCGCGCCGTAGATCGCGTTCAGCCCCGAAAAGGAACACCCCATTGAGAAGATATTGAAAAAGATTCTTTACCTCTCTCTCTCTCTCCTGCTTGGTTTAATGGGAAGTAGACTTGTTCAGGAGAGGTGAGAGAATTGTGACTTGAGAGGTACGTTGGAAGAAATTTAATTATCTCAGGTCGTATATGGTACGGGGAGCTGGGAATCCTGTCAACGGGATGGTCCGAATGGATTCGGATCGTGTAAATCCAAATCCAATGAATACCGCTTATGGTAACCGATTTACTTATTAGCAAATCCATATTGATTTACTTATTAGTTATTAGTAATTACCAAATGCCAATCCAATTCGGATTCGGATCTTGTTTCATGATTTTAAAGCTCGATAGCAGGACGCAGGTATTACAGTGGGAAATTGTAAAAAATACGTTGTGAATTATAAGACATGATTTGATTTGAATGAGTCTGAATCTACTATAATTTCGGGAGAAATTATAGGGTCCTGAAATTTTAACATTAACTGTTCAAATTTTTTCTGCACAGATTTCGAAAAATATAAGCTTTCATACATAAATTTCAAAAAAAATCAATGGTTCGAATTAGAATTACAGGGTCCTGTAATTCCTCAAGAATTACAGCAGATTTATTTTCGATTTGAATGCATAGGTGAATCTGTAGGAGCTTGCTTTGGCAGAATACGAAATAGTGTTAAAAAATTAAAAGTTAGAAGAGTAGTGTAAAATAATGATAATTACGGATTTGTTTGGTAAATTTTTTTAAAAAAGAGCTAGAATAGCAATATTATTAGGGAAGAGTTATAGTGTTATGGTTAGGGCTGGCAAAAAAATTCGTAGTTTGTGATTTGATTCGAGTTTAATTTGATTCGATATGGGTTCGAATTGAAACGAATCAAATTAGGTTCGGTTCGAAATTAATTCAAACTAAACTCAAATCTAGTCTGGTTTGATCGAAATGGGTTCGCAAACTTTTATAGTTCAAATCTCATAATAACTGTTGTACTTAGGGGCACCTCTAATTAGCTTAAAAACTGAAATTAAATTGCAATTGAAAATAAAGAGATGAGTTTAGAGAAATTTGACACGCGGGGTGATAACGGAGTTCGGCAAAACAAAGGCCTACGTCTCCGGGGCTTCGCAACCTTGTGAGGTGCGCCTTTCTATTACCCAATACGAAAGGATTACAACTTGTGAACCGTTGAGCCCTTACACACCAAGCGGGAAGTCAAACGGCCAACTCAAAGAGATGAAAACAAGGTCTCAATTGTCTAGAACACAAGAGAAACACTCAATAGATCACTCTAATCTAATCTATATGAAGATTAGTGAAGTAGGTTTGAGGTTGCTTGAGGGATTTTGAAGTTTTAAGCTCTCACAACAATAGAGTAGGCTAAGCTCTCAGAAAATCGCTTTTAAAATGATTAGGGTCGGCTGAGATAATAAGGAAGAGATATCATCACTCTATTTATAGTGTCAGCTCAAAAATGAGCTGTTTGACATAAAACATTACCAACGTTTAATAAAACATTACAACGTTTTATTCAAATACGATTTTAGGGTTTTAATTCTCTGACAGCTTAAAAAAAACGTTACCAACGTTTTAACCTGTAAAATTTGATCAAAAATAGAATTTATTTGAATCTTAAATGTACTTGAAACGTTACAACGTTCTATAAACGTTATAACGTTTCTAGTTGGTACTGAACAGTCGTGCTTCAGTAGTTCTGTAGCTATTAATCGTTACAACGTTTGTACAACGTTATGACGTTTATAAAACGTCACAACGTTTTTATAACGTTATAACGCAGTAACATTATTTCTTCTTTTGATCAGTTTTTGTTTCAGACCTATGTAAAACGTTACAACGTTTTGAAGAAACGTTACCAACGTTTTATCTCATTTTAATCAACCTCACACATACTTTACCAAATTTCTGATTTTACAATTTGTATTCTTGATAAAGGTCTTCGTGATTTCTTCTGTCCAAGCATATCATACTGCAATTCTGATTCTTCTAGGACCTACATATTCTAAAAGTAAAAGAAATCGTAAAATTCAATAATTGTATGTTTTTGCAAATTAGTCAAATAGACGTAAAAGATTATTGTACGAACAACAATCTCCCCCTTTTGGCGATTTGCAAAAACATACAATGTAAGTAAGTGCATAAATCGAAAATTTTCTAAAACTAGTTAATCCAATTTTGATTTTGCATGTCAAACCATTTATACCAATTTCTCCCCCTTTTGGAAATCGAAAAAAGGGTGAAAAATTAGCACTAATTTAAAGTGCTCCCCCTCAAATTATGCACTCTCCCTCAATTTAGCAATATAATAACAATAACTTACAAACAAAAATAAGATTGAGGATGGTATCCAACATGCAAGATAATTCAATTTCAATTCATCACATCAAATTATGCATATCAAAATGCATAAACCATGCATATAAAACATTTCACTTCATTCAATTCAAGCAATTCAATACAACTTGTCAAGGCTCCAAGATATCCAATTAGGCATATTCAAACAATTTTGCAATTTTGCAATATAGCCCTTAACAAGTTATCAAGGTATACACCACATTTAAAACATCTTCATCTCATACATATCCATACCAAATTCCAAATAACACAATTCAAGCAATTCATGCAATTTAACTAAATTAAACTAGTTCAAAACAATACTTCATGAATTTAAACAATTTACGTTACTCAATCAAATTAAACCAATTCAACAATTTAAACTAACAATTCAACAATTCAAATTAAACGTGCAACAAAACAATTAATGCAATCAACAAACAATTAACTTAGCAAGTTTTTAGTTTTTGAAATTATGCGGTCTAATCGTCATTCATGAGGTCATTTGGTGCGTCGGCCACTTCTTCTTCTTCTCCATCACCTTCCTCTGCATGCTTCTCTTCGTCATCTTCTAGGTCCTCTTCCTCAACTAGATTCTCACGTGCTCGTGCCGGGCTTCCCGAGGGACCAAATTGCTTGACAAAGCGATGTGAGAGACTTGATTGAACTTCATCAAGAGCATTGAGAGCTCGCGCATGTGCTCTCAGTTGTTTCCTTATCCTCATTTGCCATTTTTCTAGATTATCAAGCCTTCTTTGTATTGCTTGATGATTTTGTTGAATCTCAAGACGTTGAGCATGCATTTGTTGGCATAACCACATCATTTGTGCTTCTTGGCCTTGTGGGGGAACAAATGCACCCGCCTGTTGAACAAATGCATCCGCTTGTGGCCCGTATTGTGGTTGAGGTTGAGGTTGAACCGGGACCACTTCTTCTTCTGGGTCCCAATATTGATTGGGTAAGGCTTCTACATGGTTTATCCACTTGTTGATGTCTCTTGCATCAGGTTTGTAACGCCTCAGACCCGAGGATGAATGACCATAAACCCACCCAATTTTGGTTAGGTGATCAACCAAATTGGTCGGGAAGGAGACTTCTACTTCTTCAGGTATTTGAATACCATTGAGGCGAATGATTTTGTGAATGAGATGGACATAGGGCAGAGAATGGACCGTGGTTGAAAATGCACCACTTATGTGACGAAGAAAGATGTAGGGTACGTTGATTCTTTTTCCATCCAATAGAATAAGGTGACGAAGAAAGTACATGGGTCCCCACTCAAGATTGGTTTTGATTGTGACTTTGGGCATGAGAATGTTGTTGATGAAGAGAAAGAGTAACCGATGTAGGGATGGAAGGTGAGAAACATAGATTGATGCTCCGGCTATGTTATTTCGGTTAAACCATTTCTTATAGTCACTTGAGGTACCATCGGCATAAAGAGGCCAACTCCTCAAGGGATATGTTTCCTCCCCGTCATTTTCAACCCCAAGCCATTGAGCCACATTTCCCAGAGAAAGTGCAATTTCTTGCCCGCCAACCCAAGAAGTGATAATGAAGGGTTCATCTTGGATTTTGATGTTTGCATAGAATGTACGGGTTAGAAGATGGGTGTACAGTTCATTACAAGTCACAATAGGTTCCCAACCCCAATGATTCACATAGTCAATTATCTTGTCATCTTCAGGTTGGGAGAAGGTAACCGTTGATTTGTCAAACCGATAGCAGTCGGTTATTTTTCTATTCATGAAAGATCCCACATAATTCTCATAGGCAACAATATCATGAAAATGATACCTATTTGACCGATGAATTGTCCAGTTCGGTTCTAAGTTCCCCCCACTGTTTTGACCGACTTCCGGGTCCAAACGGGATCTTTTCTTACCTTTGGTATAGCACCTTTCTTCGGAGCCATTGGATTGAGTTGAGATTAAAACTTTACCGATTAAGAAGTGAAGTACTAAACCGAGAAGAGGAGAACCCAAGAAGTGCTGTGATGAAGCCGGATCGTTAATCCAACAGTCGGATCGCCAGATTTGCGCCTAAGGTTTTGGCTAGAGTTTTGGATAAGGGAGAGAAGAGAGAGAGAATGGAGATTTGAGAGAGAGATTCGGGTAGAGAAAGAAGAGAAGAGGAGAATGGTGTGTTTTGATCGTGGAAAGATAAGTTGTGGTGGCCGGAATAGGTAGAGAGAGAGAACGACGGAGAGAGAGAGAAAGAGAGAATGGAGGAAGAAAAAGAGAGAAGAGATGAAGAAGGGACGGGTCCGGATCCAATATAACATCTTTTCGCTATAAAACGTTACCAACGATTTACAAAGGTTACCAACGGTTTCTCAAAATACTGTGTTTTTACTTAAAACGTTATGACGTTTTTGTAACGTTTGTGTAACATTTTTGTGAAGCTTTCGGACTTTTGAAGTCTCACAAAACGTTACCAACGTTTGGAAATCGTTACAACGTTTTGATTTGTAATTTTTGCAGTTTTGATCCCTTGTCAGACAATCATTGTAACGCTTCACAAACGTTACCAACATTTTGACTGAAACTTTTTCAATGTTAGTCCCTTGTCAGATAAACGTTGCAACGTTTCGGTGTAGTCCTCGGACTTTTGAAGTTACATAAAACGTTACCAACGTTTCAAAAAATGTTACAACGTTTATATAGTATAGTTTATCTCAGAATTTTGGCTAAGTAACAGAAGAAAAACGTTACAACATTTTCAAAACGTTACATAACGTTTTATCTATTAAAGGGATGCTGTTCTCAGGTTTTTGGAGTTTCACAAAAAAACATTACTAACGTTTTCAAAAACGTTATCATGTTTTATTCCTGCAGAACAGTTTTTAACTGAACTATTTTAATTGCAATGAATTACTTTGAAATAAATTACGAATATGTCTATTCTCTAAGTTCAAGCATGCCTAAATTAAATCTTAATTCATTGTGTTGTTGAGTATTTAGAGGTTTGGTGAATATATCGGCAATTTGTTCTTTGGTATCGATATGTATGAGTTCAATTTCACCTTTTTCAATGTGATCCCTAATAAAATGATGCCTTATCTCTATGTGCTTGGTTCTAGAATGAAGGACCGGATTTTTGGATATCA
>JARJHM010001570.1:0-20754 GCA_033356055.1 Carex pumila | reverse complement strand
TGATATATTGTATAATTATACAATACGTAGAAGTAATTTTACAGTATTTGCGCAAGTTAAAGCTGTGGACAATTATATATAACTCAAAAATTGTTGTAACTTGATCTCTCCTCTTATAAATAAGTAAAAATTATAAGTTCATAAAATAAAAATTATGGAATGTTACCAATTGATTCTCATTCATTATACATAAATCCGTCTCTGTCCATATCTGACCTTAAGTTGAAAAATGAAAATATTTGATTGTCAAATAACATAAAACAGAAATTAAATGCATTGCCGTTGAAATACATTCTCAGTAAATTGAAACCACAGGATTCATGCATGTTCATATCACGGCATGAAAGTCACGTTACGGATCTGTGAGGGGACTCAGCTGTATTAATTAATAATTTATCTTGTCTCTGCCTGGACTGAATCTGGACCGTTCGGATTCAAACTCATATTTGAATTAGTAGGATCCGGACTCGTGCCGACTACCCTTAAAAGTATAAATGTTGACAAAGCATGTCTTGTCAGTTGTCACCATCTCGGAGAAAATATTGACATATATGTACTTCAATTATTGACCGCTCTTCTGGAATATTAACAAGTCATGGCTACATATGATTTTTCGCCTCCCAAACAAATTTAGAGTTTGATCATGTTCAGCCACTCCCAATATGACAATATTTTCTTTCGTCATAAATATATCATTGGATCAAAATTGTTCGGTCTAAAATTTTTGCACATTTCAAATTTATAGCGGAGGCAGATTTATATTTTTCAAATGTTTATTGTTGCAAATTTCAGATTTTGGTTATTTTTTACGAAGTACTCGTTACATTTTTGTGACCATAGCGAGTCCAATTGTCACATCTCAAACTTTCACTATCAAACTTCTAATTATCAAATTGTCTTTCATTACCAACTATCTTGTTTCTCATTACCAACTACATGAAAACTCTGATTTAGAAGGCATAGGTATGTGGGGTATATACTCAAAAAAAAAAAAGGTATGTAGGGTTAATTCCTCTAAATTTTAGCAAATTATACACTGATTTGACTGCAAAACCTCCCTGAGTGCACCCATCTCCAAACTATACTATCTTGTATATTAAGTGTAACATGTCTGACCATCCAATTCTACTATCCCTGAGTGCTCCCAGATACCTAAATCAAGCAAATTACAAATGGACGGCCCAGATTAATCCTAGCCGGACCAAAGTCAAACTGGTGCCTATAGAAACTATAGGGGGTATGTTTTGAGATGAGTACCAAGTTAAAAGAACTAATCTGAGCCGTCCATTTGAAATTTGCTTGAGTCTGGTACCTGAGATCATCCGATTCCATCAGCTAACATGCAGTATGTATTGTAAGTGTATGATATATTATTTAACTCATGAATTATAAAAAAAATTGCTCAGGTTAAATTCTACAATTTAAAATAGCATATTAACTTGCTTTTGTTGTTCAAAATTTACTCTCTCACTTTTATCCAACTAGTCCTTATAGTTTCAAAAAAATGATTCAGCAAATTAGTTCTAGGGGTACGACTAAAAATTAATTCAATTTTATTATTTGCTGTCGTAATTAACAACTTTTATCTCCCGTACCACTACTTTAATTACCCTAATTAATTCACCCTTGCAAATTGCAAAATGTCCTATATAAACCCCCTCACAAAGCACAACAAGTGAATAACACAAAAAGACCAAGACATGCACACATATATTCTACTACATACAATAGTCTAGCATGTCAATTTCCAAGCTATTCTTTGTTCTTTTCCTTGGAGCTCTGGGTTGCACCTCAACCGCAAGAGATCTCTCAACAACTAATGACAAGCATGTGAATGTTAAAGGAGTCTCCATTGGTGCAGATGCTGCAGACTCAAAAATTGATGCAAGTGTTGGAGCTTTGGGTACTCCGGGAACTCTGGGTACTCCGACTACTCCGGGTACTCGACCCATTCCCTTGATAGATAAGGGTAAGATAATGCTTCCGGAGTACCTGATGTGGCGCTACCTCGCGTGTTGGGCTAAATGTTTGAGACGGCATCAAATCTTAATGGTTCAGTATAATTAATTAGCTAGTTAGTGCAACTGTGATGTGATGATGCTAGCTAGTATTTGTTTGTTTGTCGTAATAATTAAGGTGATTCCCAATCATGATCTGAATTGTCAATGTAAGGCTGAAATCATGGTTGTATTGAATCTTGTCTATGAATAAGAAGTAAAGTACCAAACCTGAGAAATTAATGCAAAGAGAATTGATAGAGTTTAAATACTGGTATATACCTATTACGTAATTATATTTTACTTTGGTAAATATTTGCTTTAGTTCAAAGTCTTCTTTGGTTATTTTTTTCAGATAGGGAGAAGCCATTAAGAATACAAATTATATTGCAATTTTATTTTTTCTGTTTACAAGTGTTTCTCTTTATTGTTACAAGACAACAAAAAATTAGTTGTTGCACTATTCCCTATTGCTATTGATTACAACGCTTTATTTCCTACAAAGTACTATGTCATATTCTATTAAATAAACTAGTTGTTATAATTTAAATTTTATTTTATATTTTAACACTCCCCCTCAAGCTAGAAATGCATATATTGTACAATTCTAGCTTGCTTGTAATTTTCTTAAATGGATTCTGATCAAATCATTGGTGAAGATATCTGCGAGTTGATCTTCATTTTTTACATGTGGTGTTTCAATTTTCTTTGGTTGAACATTTTCTCTAATAAAGTGATAATCCACTTCTATATATTTTTGTTCGGTAATGAAACATGAGATTTGATGCTATATGTCGTGCCGAATTGTTGTTGCAATACATTTTCATCAGTTCTTTAGTTTCAAATCCCATGTCTTCTAGGAGGCATGATATTCGACTTCAACGCTTGGTCGTGCTACATCATTTTGTTTATTATTTTTCAATGTGACTATATTTCCGCCTACAAATGTGCAAAAATCGATTGTCGATTTTCTATTGAAGCTTTCACTCAATCTGCATCGGAATAACCACTTATATTATTATAATTATTATTTTTCATCCAAGTGTCCGTACTGGGATTATTTTTAAAGTACCACCGAATTCTATTTACAACTTCCAAATGTGGTGTTCTTGGTGAGTACTTCAAAATTATATTATTTGGCTTACAGAAAAAAAAATATCCGGACAAGTAACTGCTAGATAGATCAATTTTCGACAAGTATTTGAAATTGATTTATGTATTTTAAAGGTTCACCATCTTCATTATTTAATTTACACTTATTATCAATTGGAGTAGAAGCTGGTTTACATCCTATCTTACTTGTTTCTTTTAATAAATAAAGTGTATATTTTCTTTGGGAAATAAAAAGTCTTTTAATCGAAGAAGCTACCTCTATTCCTAAAAAGTATTTAAGATATCCTAAATCTTTTATGTCAAATTTATCTTTTAGTTGTTTCTTAATTTTTGAATTTGCTCTAATTATTTCTAGTAATTATGATGTTATCTAGATACACTAAAATGAGAGTTGTAGTGGTTTCATCACAATTAGTAAATAAAGAATGATCGGTATTACTAATTTTAAAATTGCAAGAAATTAAATAAGAGAAATATTGACATAGGATACAAAAATTTCTGTTGAAATATTGACATATGAAATAAAAGAATATTTGTACCGTATAAGTCACATAATCTCTAAGTCTAATTGATGATTGTGGTACCCTAGATGACATTATAACCGTTGAGCTCTCTTCCATTTCACATTCATTTGTGTCTTTAATAGTTTCATCTTCTTGATTATTATTTTAAACTTGATAGTTATTTATAGGAACAAAATTCAAATTATTAAAGTAAGTTACTATATTATTATTTTGATTATTTATACATGTTTGATAGATTGCTTCAATCTCCTTAAAATATGGCTCTTCTTCCAGAAAAGGGTAAATTCTTAGAAAGATACATTTTTTTAATAATTGAATCATAGCATTTATAATCATTTTTATAAAATGAGTATCTAAAAAAATAATTTTTTTGTGATACAAAATGAAGTTTGTATTTTCTCTTAATAGGTACAAAATTTATACAACCAAATACTCTCATATGGTCATAAGTGATTTTTTGTTGATAAAGAATTTCTAATGGACTTTTATTTTTTGTTAAATTTACACTAGGTAATAATGACCGTGTCATTTCTAATAAATATACACAGGGTACAAATGACTTTTGTTCAGCAGTATTTATACAAGTTGTTTGATGTATAATTTTTTTTCTCTAAAGAGACTTGAAAACTTTTTATTTATAAATTTTGTTCCATTATCCGATCTAAAGATTTTTAGCTTTGTATTAAATTGTGTTTTTAGAAGAAATACAAATTCATAAATACAATCAAACACTTCATCTTTAGATTTAAATAAATATAACCGAGTTGCTTTTGAAAACTCATCGATAAATAAAATAAAATATTTGAATCCATTATATGAATCAATTAGGACCAGTGCCCAGACATCAAAATGTAGTAAGTCAAATACAACTTCACTTTTGCTAGTAGAAAAAGAAAAATAAAACTTTGTTTACTTTGCTAACATGAAAATTTGACAATTAGCACAATTCAAAATTTTAAAATCTAGGATACTGTTTAAAATCTTGTCAGAAGAATGTCCAAGTCTTTTATATCAAAAATCACAGTTCAACGCACATACCTCTATGGGTCTGCCATTTTAAACTATGTACTATTCTGCCGGTACCGCGTTCTAAAACTATAGACATGATAAAAATAGAATTTAATAAAAAATACTTAAATGGTTTTATTTGTAAAGATCGTAAATAAAAAAATTAGGCTAATAATGAGGATGTGTTTTCAAATTCAAAAATCATGGGAGCAACGCATGAATATTTGAAATTGAGAGGAAGAAGAGCGAAAAGGAGTCACAAGAGGTGAAAGAAAAGAGGAAGCAGGTCAGACTGCATTACGTGGAACCTCTCTTTCAGAGTTTTTGGTTTTTTATGGCTAATACCATGCACCAACTTGTGAAGTCAAAATGTTTTTTAATTTCGTCTAATTCTATAAGGATATATACATAGTTAGGGTATAGTATCCACATATCCACATATATATACAAAATGTCCATATCTTGTCAAAATATCCACATATATATACAAAACATGTCTTGTCAAGAAGAAAAAATACAAAATAACAACCTCAAATTTATCAAAATATCCACATATATATGCAAAACATGTTGTCACCATCTCGGACCAAAATATCGACACACCTTGTCAAGAAAAAAATAATATCCTGAAATTTATCAAAATGATTTTCGACTCTCAAACAATCCAAACAAATCTAGAGTTCATTTTCTTTCGACGTAGTGCTCTTTCATATTTTTTGTTGTTTTTCGTCTAAAATAATTGGATAATCTATCTAGCAATAAATATAATATAAAACAGTAAGAAAACTAATAATATATAAGTTTAAAGTTAAAAAAAAAGTACAGTAGCACTAGTGTACAAAAGCCTACAAAAAAAATGTTCTTTAGTGGTTCAAAGTGGACAATAATTTTTTGTTGATTTTACATTTCCAAATATATTCTATATTTTTTGCCTCGAAATTAATATAACTACATATAAAACTGGTGGCAGTAAATATTTTAATCGAAGAACCTAAACAAGCGGGGATATATATACCATTTAAATATGCTGGATGCATGCCAAAATTACTTTATTGAGAAAATATTTGGGAGTGAGGATATGGTGCTTTGCAATGCGCGGATTGTTTCGTGCATTGAATTCATATCACTATCTTTAAAATTCAAATAGTTGACCTGAACCACTCAACATTATTAACATATGAAAATATACTTGGAAACCAAATTTTATGTTTTTAAGAACATTTTTTACTATTTTTTTTTGCTAGGTAGAAAATCACTGCTTTCGGATGGTCCAGAATTTTTAGATCAAGTGATTTTTCAATTGCCTCAAAAAATAGTAAAATTACTTAAAAAAATATAAAAGTCGGTCTCCAATTATATTTTCATGTGTTAATAATGTTGAACAGTTTAGATCGATTATTTGAAATTTAAAAATAAAAATATAAATCTTATTCGTGGAATGATCCACACATTGCAAAGTAGTATAGCCTCTCTCAATATTTGGCTTTGTCAAAGAACAATTTTAGTATAGCCTCTCTCAATATTTGGCTTTGTCAAAGAACAATTTTAGTATAGCCTCTCTCAATATTTGGCTTTGTCAAAGAACAATTTTAGTATAGCCTCTCTTAATATTTGGCTTTGTCAAAGAACAATTTTAGTATAGCCTCTCTCAATATTTGGCTTTGTCAAAGAACAATTTTATCCAATAGGTAGGGGTATTTGGCTGATTTCTGGGCAATTGAGCTTGGAGTTCGAATCTGATGAGGTACCATATATACCTCGTAGCTAGAGTTGAAGAATCATTCCTTTTAATCTGGCACGAACTAATTTTAAACAATCCCTTGAATTTTAGACTGACCCCAATAAAGTTTAGGTCGGTGAATTTTAGACTGAGCACAATAAAGTATGTGGTACGGCCTAAGATACTCCGGAGCTAGCCTAGCTAGCTAGTTCGAGAAATATATCAAGCATGTGTTATTTATTAAGATGAACATTAAATAAGCTTAGGGGATTTTAAGCCACTCCAATGATTTAATTTTTTTTTAATTGTGTACAATAAAATTTAATTTATTTTTTGTTCTTTTTAATCTTTTATATACTCTAGACCCCCTCATAAAATGACAAATATGTCCTTGTAGTAAAGTTGCAAGTGTTCTATTTGATGTTTGTAAGATCATGAGTTTAATTCCCAATAACAACGATTTTGTTACCTTATTCACATATTATGCATTTTATAGATGAGCCTAGGGGTGCAAACGGATTGGATATTATCTGACCATATCCGAATCCATATCTGAAAATTAGATACAGATATCCGATATCCAAATATCCGTGCGCATACGAATATAGATATGGCTTTAAATTTTTATTATCCGTATTCAAATAGTAGATATACACTATATAGTTTAATCTATATCATGAATTTTTTTTTATGTTATTCACTATTACAAAAAGCGGATATCCGTATCCGTATTCGTTTAATATTCAATTCTTATTCGTCTCCGTCTAATATTTGAAATTTGTATCCGTATCCGAGAAACAAAAATGAATACAGATATGATATTACCACCATCTGATCCAATCCGATTGTATCCGTAACCAGTGATGAAATAGCAAAATTATTGGTGAATTAATATGAACAGTGAGGAAGTCCTGAGAAAAAAAACATACAACATATAGATGATTTTTTCAAATCCATAAAAAAAACCAGACGTGTTTTAGCAAATCACACTAAACTTTTAGGGAATAAATGTGGCATTGTTGTTTTCAGAATTAGACTTTGAAAGATATATGTCAAAAGGACCCATACTTTTAAGCCAAATAACAATGAACTTTGTTGCAAAATAAATCAGCACATTCAGATTTTTGTTTCTTCAATTGGTGAGCTTTTAAGTGTATGATATATTTTATTTATGAAATAAATTATTAAAAATAAAAATTTATTCGGGTCAAATTCGACCAAAATTTTCTCTCTCACACTTTTATCCAAACGGTCTTTAAAGTATATAAAAAAAATTGACCCAACAATTAATTCTACGGGTACCACACAAAATTAGTTCAATTAATAATATATTATTTACTATCATAACTATCGTCTTTAATCTCTCATACCACTCTGACAGGACATCAATTACCCCAATTTTTTCACCCATTCAATTTGCAAAATAGTCCTATATAAACCCCCTCAGACTGTCCTAATAATATATGTCTAGCATGTCAATTTCCAAGTTGTACTTGATTGTTCTCCTTGGCGCTCTCGTTTGCACCACAACCGCAAGAGATCTCTCTACAACTAATGACAAGCAAGTGAATATAAAAGGAGTCTCCACTGGTGCAGATGCAGCAGACTCAAAATTTCTTATAAGTATAGGAATAGGTATAGGTACTCCAGAAACTCCAGAAACTCCAGAAACTCCGGTAACTCCGGGAACTCCAGGAACTCCAGTATCTCCGGGAACTCCGGGTACTAATACTGGTGGTCTAGGTACTCCGGGAGCTCCTGGAAGTCCGGGTACTACGACTGGTCCTGGTGCTCCGGGTGCCCCGGGAACTCCGGGTGCTCCGTGTCCTGGGGGTACTCGGACTTCTCCTACTGCTCCGACACTTCCAACTCCTCCAACTATTCCAGGTAGGGGTACTCCAGGTACTCCGGGAACTCCAGGTACTCCGGGTACCGGGTGCGCTGCCAAATAGATGGGTCCGAGGTACCTACAGTGGCACTACGTCCCGTGTTTGGCTAAATGCTTGAGATGGCATCAAATCTTAATGGTTCGGTATAATCAATTAGCTAGTTAGTGCAACTGTGATGTGATGCTAGATAGTTTGTTTTTCCTTTTTTTTACTCGTAGTAAGGTGATTCTGAATCATGATTTGTATTATCAGTGTAAGGCTGAACCATGGATGTATTGAATCATGTCTATGAATATGGAATAAGGTACCGAACCTGAGGAAGTAATTATGTTTATAGAGTTGATTCTGCTGAGTCTATGAATCAGCTGCAATTATATATGTTATATGAGAGAACTATGCAATTGTCTAATCACTCAAAAAACAAATGAAATTGATATTTATCATAGTTCGAAAACTCGGAATCGGAATCGGAATCGGATTTTTGACTGCCGACTTAGAATCGATGAATCGGCCGGAATTGGATGAATCGGCCGGAATCGGAAGAATCGGACCGATAACTCGGATTTTTTTGACAGAAGCCTTGTTTTGTAGCCAAAAAGCAGGAAAAAATTGATAAAAATAATTTGTAAAAAAAACTATGTTAATTAAGACAATATTACACTCAAATTGTTATATCCCAAAATTTTAAATAAATATTTATCATGATAAATTTAAAATTTTTCACTCAAATAAAATTTTTACTAATTAATCCAATGATTGTTTAGAACTTATATTATTAATTTAAAATATAAATAAAAATTTTGAGATATAAATAATTTATGAAATTATATTAATAAAATTAGAATTTGAAATTAAATTAAAATGATTTGTGTAAAGAAATAAATAAATAGGTTTGTAATTAGTAGAATAAATATACAAGTTTTGTATGAATAATTTTATATATAAATTGCAAATTTTATTTATTTAGGAATTATAAAGATGTGAGTTGATAATAATATGTATATATACATATATACTAATTGATATTGAATTATCCGGATTCTGAGAAAATTCGAAATCTGAAAATTTATTTACAAGTTTCGTTAGATTATTGGGAATATAATTATTCTAATTATCATGTATGAATATATATAAATTGAATTCTAAAATTTGAAAGATAAAACTGTGAATTATTCGTGCAAATTAGTCATAAATTTTTACAAGAGTTTGGATCGAAATTTTTACAACCATAATGAATTATAAAACAAATTAAGTGAGTTCATATAAATTCTGAATTGTTTGAACCATTGGATCACAGATAGCACGAATCTTGAAATCATCTAGTCACTTGATTTGGATTGAATGACAAAAGGGATTTAACTCAAATGAATAGAAATTTTGGATCCATTTCAAATCCCCTCCATTACTCTCTTTTATCTCCCTCACTGATAGTGGACTCCCTCCCACAGACCCTCTTCTTTCTCTCTTCCCTTCTCTCCCGTCCGCGCAAACATAGGGGCGAAGCCCCTTTCTCTCTTCTGTCGCCTTTCGCTTAAATGGCACAGCTTCTACGCCTTTCACTCAAATCAAATGGCACAGCTTCTACGCCTCTCAGCGATCTCCATGAAACTTCTCCTCAACCGGTCTTCAGCCTTCTCCTCCAGGGACTCATCTCCTCCTACAGCAAAGCACAGTCTAGGTTAGTTGGAAATTGGAATATTTTGAAATGAAATCGGCTCAACTCGGTATAACTTGGCTGGAAAATCGAAAAATCGGCCGATTCCGTTACTGTTCATCCAATTTTTTTCTGAGAAAACCGCATAGACCTGAGAATCGGGTAAAAATCGGCTTGGTCCCGTCCGATTCTAAGTTAAATCGGCCGATTTGACTCGGAATCGGCCGATTTTTTGAACTATGATATTTATGCCTTCTTTAATAATATATATATATTTTTTTGAAATTGTTCTTTAATAAAACTGATAAAGCTTGATAAGTTATATGTAACTAGTACTGGAAGAGAACCAGAAGAAAAAATATTTGAAGCTGAAAGGTCCTATATAAATTATATATATGTACGTACCCGGCCCCTCATCAGACTTGCATGAATAATTCCAGCTCCTTGTATAAATATTGCACACACTAGCAGTAAATAAAGAACTCTTTGAATAATAAGAAGTTCTAATCACTATAGTGAAGCACATTAATTGATAAAACACAATTGATCAATAGATGGTGGAAGAGCATGCATGATCACCTATGTTACTCCGATACTTCAGTTTAGCCGCCGTACCCGTATCGGATACATATAGGATACCGATACGCGTCCGATACAGCCATGATACGTATCCTTACTTAGTCGATACGGTCTTCGATACTCTGTTGACACAACTGGATACGGATGGATACAGATGGATACGGCTGAATACAGCCATCAGCGCTAGTGAACCACGCCCGTACCTGTGAGCCGCAACTGTGAGTGGAGCCGAACTCGTGAGCCGCGCAAACACTAGAGCGCATAGCCCGTGAACCGTGCCCCCGCAACCGTGAGCAACGACTCGAACCCTGTGCACCGCGCAAACACCACCCAAAGGAAATTGAGTTTTTTCTCTGCGGGTAGCGGGATTCGATCTTGGGAAGGCTCACTCCAACGCAAGACACTTATCTACTCCACCAAATTTGTTTCGGGATACATTTGAGTAACTATAGTACTTAATGTATTCTTATAATTGTAGCTTCATTTAGTAAATTAGATTTTTGTAATATATTCACTTATTAATTTGACTTTTGTGGTTATTTAAATAATTAGATCAAATGTAATATACAAATTAGTAAAAAAAAATATATATATATATATAGAGTAGAACTAGGGTGCTCTTAAGCTCACCAAAGTTTTGGTGAGCTTAACTCTAAAACTCATAAAATCAATTTCAAATAACGAATCCGAACCGTTAAAACCCGCCTACTTTACGTGTGATGCATCTACATGTGAAATTTTTAAACATTCGAATTAATTTAGTATAAAGTCAAGAGGTCAAAATTAGAAGGTTAATAAATTAATTTTAGTGCATTCATTTTTGAACGTTTTTTGACCGCTTGACTTTATACTAAATTAATTCGAATGTTTAAAAATTTCACATGTAGATGCATCACACGTAAGGTAGGCGGGTTTCAACGGTTTGGATTTGTCATTTGAAATCGATTTGATAAGTTTTAGAGTTAAGCTCACCAAAACTTTGGTGAGCTTAAGTTCACCCTAGTTCTATTCATATATATATATATCGAGAGAGAGAGATAGGCTAATGTGCATTCGAATATATATGGTCCGAAGTACTTACTGTCCAAATTTGAAATTTCAAAATCCAAACAGTCAATCTGAACCGTTCATCTTGTTCTCCATATTAATATGTGCTTGGAGGCCAAATTTTATATTTTTATGAATTTTTTTACTATTTATTAAGTCACTTTGAAAATTGCTGATTCAACGGTTTTACTGTTTTGTGCAGCCACCGTTGGATCAACGATTTTGTAAAATACTTAAAATGCGTGGGGTCCACTGTCGGTGAAACACGGGAAGAGAAAAGGAGATTTTTCAACAAGTTTTGGACTTTGAGATTCGTGCATAACTTATTTGAACTGTTTTGATTTTTCAACCAGTCACGCAGAATATGAGATATCTCATCAAAGGATGAGACATCGGTGCCGGACCCAAAACTTTTATTCAAATGGGTTTAAATCCCTTCCTTTCATCAATTCAAAAATCAAAGTGTAGGATGAGTTCAAGATTTGTGTTCGGATTAAATCCAATGGTCCAAGCAATCCATAACTTAATATGTGTTCATTTAATTTATTAAAAATCTGTTTTTGTCCAAATTTCGAATCGAAGATTCGTAACAATTTATAATGTCGTACGAGTATTATTACGTGTTTATAATTTGATTTTTAGATTCGACTAATTAAATTTCGAGTAGTATATATATATAGACACACACACACACATACACACACACACACACATAATTACCAAATCAATTTATAATTCCTAATTTAATTACTCTTATATATATATAGAGAGAGAGAGAGAGATGGGCTATGGTGCATTGCAATGCATGGACCCCTTTGTGCATTGCACTGAAAATCACGGATTCAAAGTCCAAACGACCGATCCGAACCGTTCATCTTATTTTCCATATTAATATTTGCTTGGGGACCAAATTTTACATTTTTTTAAAATTTTTTACTATTTATTAAGTAATTTTGAAAGTCGCTGATCTGATGGTCCAGAAAATTTTACTGTTTTTTACTGTTCACAGCAAAACAGCAATTTTAAAAAATGCTTAATAAATAGTAAAAAAATTCCAAAAAATGTAAAATTTGGTCTCCAAATATATTTCAATATGGATTAAACATCTAACGGTTCGGATCAGTCTTTTGGACTTTGAATCCGTGATTTATAGTGCAATGCACAAAGGGGTCTATGCATTGCAATGTACCATAGCCCATCTCTCTCTCTCTCTATATATATATATACACACACACACACACACACATATAATTACCAAATCATTTTATAATTCCTAATTTAATTACTCTTAGTTAGAATTCAATTATTTATTTATTTACATGATTTGATTTATTTCCTTTCTTAATTTCACGATTGCAATGAATTTTAGATTTACCCAATATTTACACTTTATTTATGGTGCTATATTTTATCTTATGTTTTTAACCTCCAATTTTTAATGTATGAATTTGATTCGTTTATATTTTTA
Organism: Carex pumila; assembly: GCA_033356055.1. Taxonomy (NCBI): domain Eukaryota; kingdom Viridiplantae; phylum Streptophyta; class Magnoliopsida; order Poales; family Cyperaceae; genus Carex; species Carex pumila. Next base: position 7,755 of record JARJHM010001570.1, on the reverse strand, counting down.
AATTTTAGATTCATTTTATGTTACTTAGATAAATCTGATCGTTCATTAATCTAATAAAAATTTTAATTAGGAGAAATGATCAAATTAATAATTAAATCATGTTTTAAAATTTTGGAATATAACACTTAATTAACATAGTTTTTTTACAAATTATTTTTATCAATTTTTCCTATTTTTTTGCTACAAAAGAAGGCTTCTGCCAAAAATATTCGAGTTACCGATCCGATTCTTCCGATTCTAGCTGATTCCTCCGATTCTGACTCGGTGGTCAAAAATCCGATTCCGATTCTGATTCCGATTTCTGGAACCATGCTTCCATGCCTTCAAAAAATTTCGTCATGTTTCCGGTTCTATATAAAATATTTATTTCTTTGTAAAAATAATAATATGTCATCCTTCTGTTTTGTTCTCTTAAATTTGAAAGTGTTTGTTTGCAGGCCAGGACCCTACAACTTATCATGAGTTGCATCAAATACAATTCAACTAAAAAGGTACGCTGAGATCTCTGAGGGACTCAGTTGTATAAATCATGTTGTCTCTGTCTCGACAGAATCAAACAACACTTACGGACCAATCAAATATAATGCATTGATTATATGATTACACAGTAGAGTAACAGGCGGTTGAATACAATGCACCAACTAAATCCTACCAAATTATATATATATTTGTTTAATCACTGCCTGCTTCCTCCTTTCTTTATAAAACATATATATCTAATTAATCACTGCCTGGTTCCTCCTGTTTTTCAAAGTCCAAAGTCCAAATTATATATCTGTCGTCTTTGAAAGAAAGGAGGCGCAAGAAGTCAAAGAAAGGAGGAAGCAGGCCGTGGAACCTCCCTTTCAGTGTTTTTGGTCTTTTGTGGCAAATACCACCCACCAAGTTGTGAAGTCAAAATTCTTTTTCATGTCGACCAGTTCTCTAAAGATATATACTTATTATAGTTCAGAGCTAGGGTGTAGTATCCACATATCCACACACACACACACACACACACATATACAAAACAAAATACAAATTAATATCCTGAAATTTATCAAAATATCCACATATATAGGCAAAACATGTTGTCACCATCTCGGACCAAAATATCCACAAAACATGTCTTGTCAAAAAAAAAAATAATATACAAAATAATATCCTGAAATTTATCAAAATATCCACACACACAGATATATATATATATATATATATGCAAAACATGCCTTGTCACAATATCGGACCCAAATGATTTTCGCCTCCCAAACAAACCAAAGAAATTTAGAGTTTTTTGCTTTCAAGATGTGAATAAGTTGGCATGAGTACTGCTATTTCATATTTTTAGTTCTTTTTCTTCTAAAATAAATGGACGATTATATGTCAACAAATAAATTATAAAATAATAAGAAAACTCATGATATATAAGATAATTTAAAAAAAAGTACGGTAGCAATAGAGTAGAAAAGCCTGCAAAAAAATTGTTCTTTAGTGGTTCAAAGAGGACAATAATTTTTACCGATGTTACATTTACAAACATAACTTATCTTTTATTCCTCGAAATTAATATAACCACATAACTATGCTGGATGCATGCTAAAATTACTTTATTGGGAAAATATTTGGCTTTGTCAAAGAACAATTTTATCCAATAGGATAGAGGTATTTGGGTGATTTCTGGGCAATTGAGCTTGGAGTTCGAATCTGGTGAGGTACCATATATACCTCATAGCTAGAGTTAAGGAATCATTCGTTTTAATCTTGTACGAATTTTTACAGAATCTCGTGAATTTTAGACTGACCGGAATAAAGTCTGGTACGTCCGGTACCGCATAAGATACTCCGGAGCTAGCCTAGCTAGCTGTTTCGACAAACATCAAGCATGTGTGATTTATTTATGCAGAATGAAATGGTGACCTAGCTAAGTGATGGAATAGCAAAATTATTGGCGAATTAATATGAACAATGAGTATTAAAGAACAATGAGAAAGCCCAGTGGCGGATCTACATGTATGTCAGAGGTTGCTTAGACACGCCAATGATTTAAATTTTGTAATTATGTATATTAAAAGTTAATTTTTTTTTTAAGTTTTCATATAGTCTAGCCTCCCTCATAAAATGATAAACGTATACTTGTAGTCTAGTGCTAACAGTTCTATTTGGTATTTGTAAGGTCATGATCGAGTTCAATTTCTACTTACAACAATATTAAAATTTAAATTAATTTTTTTTTTTATTTTCATATAGTCTAGCCTCCCTCATAAAATGACAAATGTGTGCTTGTAGTATAGTGGTAAGAGTTTTATTTGATGTTTGTAAGGTCATGAGTTCAATTTTCACTTACAACAATAATTTTGTTACCTTATTCACATATTATGCTCTTTATAGATGAGCTCCTCTATTCAAATTTTCTAGTTTTGAAACTGTGAGATAAAAACATACCGCACACAGATGCTTCTTTCAAACCCATCAAAGAAACCATATATGTTTTGGCAAATGACATTAAACTTTCAGGGAATAAATGTGGCATTGCTGTTTTCAGAATTAAACTTAGAAACATATATGTCAAAAGAATGCATACTTTGTTGCAAAATAAATCGGCACATTCATTATCAAAAATAAAATTGATGACATTTTAAGTGTATGATATATTTTATTTATGTTATGAATTATCAAAAATAAAATTTACTTTGGTCAAATTCGACCAAATAACGTACTAACTAGCGTTTTGTTGTTCAAAATTTCTCTCTCTCACTTTTATCCAAACGGTCCTCAACAATTGAAAATATTGACCCAACAATCAATTCTGGGGGTGCCCCACAAAATTAATTCAATTATATATTATTTATAATCGTAATATATATCATCTTTAATCTCACATACCACAATGACAGAAAATTAATTACCCCAATTTTTTCACCCTTTCAATTTGCAAAGAAGTCCTATATTAACCCCCTCAGCCTCTTCTCACAAAGCACAACAGTGTGAATAACACAAAAAGACCAGGACACATATATTCTACTACATACAATAGTAGTCTAGCATGTCAATTTCCAAGTTATTCTTGGTTCTTCTCCTTGGCGCTCTTGTTTGCACCGCAACCGCACGAGATCTCTCTACAACTAATAACAAACATGTGAATGTGAAAGGAGTCTCCACTGGTGCAGATGCTGCAGAGTCGAAAATAGAAATTCCGGCAGTTCCAGCAGTTCCTGCAGTTCCGGGAACTCCGGGAATTCTGGTAACTCAAGGAATTCTGGGAATTTCGGGTACTACGATTGGTGGTCTAGGTACTCCGGGAACTCCTGGAGCTCCAGGTACTACGACTGGTCCGGGTACTCCGGGTGCTCCGGGAACTCCAGGTGCTCCATGTCCTGGGGGTACTAAGACTACTCCGACTGCTCCAACACTTCCGACTGCTCCGACTATTCCAGGTAGGGGTACTCCGGGTACTCCGGGAACTCCAGGTACTCCGGGTACTGGGTGCGCCTCCAAATAGGTGCATCCGAGGTACCCACTGTGGCACTACATCCCGTGTTTGGCTAAACGTTTGAGATTCCATCAAATCTTCATGGTTTGGTATAATTAATTAGCTAATAAGTGCAAACTGTGATGTCATGCTAGCTTGTATGTTTTTATTTTTTTGTCGAAATAAGGTGGTTCTGAATCATGATATGTATGTATTATCAGTGTAAGGCTGAAATCATGGATGTAATGAATCATGTCTATGTATAAGAAATGAAGTACCGAACCTGAGGAAGTTAATATAAAGAATTGATAGTCATGCTAATTATGTTTATAGAGTTGTTTCTGCTGAGTCTATAAATCAGCTGCAATTATGTATGTTATATGGGTGAACTATGCAATTGTCTAATCACTGAAAAAACAAATGAATGCCAAATTGACAATAAATTTAAGCACTTAATATTTCCTTTCAAATAGTATACTAAATATTTCTGCCTTATTTAATAAAATTCATAAAGTTTGATAAGCTATATATAACTAGTACTAGAGAACCAGCAGAAAAAATAGTTGAAGTTATTGAAAAGGCCTATATAAATTATATATATGTATGTGCCCCCTCAGACTTGCATGAACAATTCTAGCTCCTTGTATAAATATTGCATACACGAGCTGTAAATAAGAACTCTTTGAATAAATCATGTTGACGAAACTGCATCAAATATGTTGTAGCTAAATGGGATTTTATGTGGCTGTCGAATGGAAGACGTTGTAGCACGCTAAGGAACCGCATCAAATATGTGATCCTTTAGTGAATTCACATAGCAACAGCACCAAATCATTTGGTGTGGTTCCTTCCATGACTTAAAATTTTTTTGCCATCTTTCTGGTTCTATATAAAATATTTATTTAATTCTAAAAATAAAAAAAATATCAGCCTTCTGTTTTGTTCTTTTAAATTTCACAGTGTTTGTTTGCAGGCTAGGACCCTACAACTTATCATGAGTTACATTATATACAATTCAACCTAAAAGGGTACGCTTGAGATCTCCGAGTGACCCAGTTGTATAAATCATGCTGTCTCTGCCTCGACTGAATCAAACAGCACTTACGGACCAATCAAATATAATGCATTGATTATATGGTTACATATTACAACTGAATTTATATTTTTTTTTCAAAAACTTAAGCAGTGTAACAGGCGGTTGAATAACAATGGTTTTTACAATTACAAAAAACAAGTTAAACAACAAAAATGAGGAAAAAAGAAAAGTGTGAACGTATCTTGTGCGGGTACCTGGAGGTCATGGCAAATCAGATGTGGGCTCTCTGGAGGTGCAGAAATACGATAGCCTATACAGGGGAGACGCCATTGGTTTGAAATCCTCATGGTATTGTGACATAGCAAAAAGGATGCAAATAGCGGTCACTGATGGCAGCGGTTCACAACTGATTCATGTCTACACAGATGGCTCATTGCTATAGTCTTGGCAAGGTGGTATTGGTTTTATCATTTCTGATAGAGGTAAACTAGTCATGTACGGATCAAGGCATGTTCGTGTTTGCTCATCTCTCATGCAAAAAGGATAGCACTTGGAAGGGTGTTCTATTTACACAAACAACAATGGACTTGCACAGTTGGCATCAAATGTGTTTCCCTCATTAGATTCGGATTGGAGAGCATACAAGACTTGTTGTGAGGATTGGAAGCAAATGAGGTTACATAGATCATTTAGTTGCAGTCATGTAGCAATAGACTAAAATGACAAGGTAGAAAGCTGATATCTTAGCAAAAGGGTCAAGGCTGCAAGGTGTGGATATTGAGGGATGTACATCTACAATATCTGAAAAGGTTTTAGGGCTTTGGGAGTTGTATGATGAGCTTTTACTTTCGACATGTACTCAGTTGCGATATGCTACAAAAGATGTATTTGCCTCCAGGCTTTTGATGTTGGAAATTTTGGAAGGATACAACAACAGAGAGAAGAAATTTGCTGCTGAAATTAACTTCTATTGCTTCCTTTAATTCGTATACAAAGTACATCTCAATTTATAGCTAAGCAAAAAGACTAAATTTAGAAACCTACTACAACTCATGACTCAACTAAATTTAGAAAAACTAACCCCAGTACCTGCACTAATTTTGTCTAGAGTAAATAAGGAAACAACTAACTCCACTACACGCCTATAGCAGAATCTAAACTTAGTGAACCACCAAATCATCTAACACAGACTTATATTTTTGCTAGACACGTCACAAACTTCTATTTCGGGTAGACACGTTATCTCCACTGAATTATAGGCTTCTAATTCGGTGCTGTTAATTTTGGATCAATATTCAACACTCCCCCTTGATTCAAAATCAGTTACTCCAAGCTTCTTTCGCAAATTTTCAAATGTGCTTAGTACCAACGCCTTGGTTAGAATATATGCCTTTTGATTTTCTAAACAAACTTCAGCTCAACTATCTTGTCTGCCACTAGATCTTCCATGGAACACAGGATTCTTCATCATGGAAATGGCTGATTGATTGTCACAATAGATAGGAATTGGCTGCTGTTGCACCTGTCCAACATCTTCTAGAATTCGCCTAAGCCCACACTGCTTGACAAGCAGCTGAATTGACCGCAATGTATTCAGCTTCTGAGGATGAAAGTGCCACTGTTGCTTATTTCTTCGAGCTCCAACTAATTGCACTTGATCCAAGGGAGAACATGTGACCCGAGGTGCTTCTTCTATCTTCTGAATATCCTGCCCAATCGCTGTCACTATAACCAAATAACTCAAAGGAATTTGTGTTACCGTACCACAGCCCGAAATCTGTTGTACCTGAGATGTATTTCAGTACTCTCTTTGCTGCTCCAAAGTGATGCTTGGTCGGATAATGCATGTACCTCGATATCACTCCCACTTCATAGGATATATCTGGTCTTGTATGTGTTAAGTAAATCAAACCTCCAACGTGGCTTCTAAACTTTGTTTCATCACAAAAACCCGTACCATCATCTCTTGTTAACTTCTCATTATTATTCATGGGAGTAGTCTGCTGCCTTGCAACTATGCATACCGAATTTCTTTAGCAAATCCTTTGCATACTTCCTTTGAGAAACAAAAATGCTACCATAGTCTTGCTCTACTTCCAAACAGAGAAAGTAGTGCAACAAACCAAAATCAGTCATCTCAAACTCCCTTTTCATGCTAGTCCGAAATTCATTCAACAAACTTTCACTTGTGCCCATATAGATCACATCAACTACATACAAACACAATCAACAACTCTCCTTTTTCACCCTTTTTAACATACAAATTTGTCTCACTCTTACTTCTTTTAAAACCTGAATTGATGAAGTATGAATCAATCTTTCCTTGCCTTTCACTTCAAAACCTCTTGACTGGTCTACATAAACTTCCTATATCAATTCTCCATCGAGAAAGGATTATTTGACATCAAATTGATACATGGCTCTTTTCATTTGAGCTGCCAAAGCTAACAGCAATCTCACTGTTTCAAATCTTGCAACCGGTGAAAATGTATCTTCATAATCTATACCATATTCTTGTGCATAACCCTTTTCCACAAGTCTAGCTTTGAACTTTTGAACACTTCCATCTGCACCGAATTTAGTTTTGAAAACTCATTTTAAACTAATAACATTTTTACCTTCAGGACGCTTCACCAATTGCCAAGTTTTGTTCTTCTCAATTGCATGTATAACTTCTTGCATTGCTTTGCACCATTCCTCCTTTTCTGTGGCCTCTTCATAGGTTGTGGGATCTGCAACAAGAAGAACTTGTTTTGTTTCGTACAACTCTTGTTGTGATGCGACTCCATCATGATTAATCACACGGCCAGGAGATGAATTAACTACACATCTGTTTAGTTGTTTTTATTTTTAGATTTCTATTTTGGGTAGAACGTGTAATAGGATTATAGGGAGTTTTTCTATTTCTGTAAGTTGCACATTCCTGCTAGGAATAGAAAACGTGGATTATAACTTCTATTTTTAGGTTCACATCTCCTATTTAAATAAAGGGCTGTATGTATTGTAAGGAATTAAGACAAATAAAATAATAAGGTTTCCTTTGCCAGAATATTCTCTCTCTCTTATTCTCTAGATTACAAGGAGATCCCTAACAAAACTGGTATCAGAGCCAGGTTCACTGCCGACAGCTTGTTCGGCGGTTCCAGGGTTCTCAGATCAGTCCGCTGTCGCTAGGGTTTCAATTTGGCTTCCTCAATGGCATCTGCATCTTCTCGAATTGACATGGCATCGCTGACCTCCACCACCAAGTTTCATCTGTGGCAAGTTAAGA
>JARJHM010001569.1:0-20862 GCA_033356055.1 Carex pumila | reverse complement strand
TTATTTTACTATTTTTTTTAGATAGGTAGAAAATCAAATATCTTAATGGTGCAGAATTTTTTAGATCAAGTGATTTTCTACTTGGCTAAAAAAATAGTAAAATTTTTTAAAAAATATAAAATTTGGTCTCAAGTCTCCATCACATTGGCTGTTCTATGTACATGCATATCATGTATCATTACACTACTCTAGATAAATATCGCGTCTTCAGCTAACAAAATAGCTAATTGAAAAAAATCCCTCATGAATAATAGACAATTCGATTGGGATATATAATATAGAGTTTAGTTTACCAGAAAATCAATTAAAGAAGTAAAAAAAATAAAATAAAAGACGTGTTTACACATCTAACTAGATATATTCATGCTTGACTTAATTTGTAACTGGCGCAGTTTTGGAATCTTTAAAACTCCTATATTATTATTTTTTTTTTTGTAAGCTCCCAGATTTTTAAGTACAAATAGTTTTATCAAATTTAGTTACTTATTATAATTATGAAATGATATCTTGCCTATAAAAAATAAATAAAGCATACACAAGCGAAACCAAAAAAAAAAAAATAGCAAATATGTCCTATATTATGAATATCTAATCAAGTGTCTACATTTTTTTTTTTAAATGATAACTTTCGACAAATGATTGTCGGTAGGATGTTTGTCACTGATTGTCACTCACTTTTTTTCTTTTTCTTTTTGGTAATCACTGTACTTATATACTGATTGCATAAAAATTGGCAGGTTAGCTTTTAAGGCCTTTTCTTTTATGAGACAAAGCTGTGAGCCTGTGCTGGTAGTTTTCAATATTTAATATCCAAAAAAAAATGTCGCTACAATTTTGTAGGTGTTATGAATAAAATATTAATGTGGATGTCCATAACTCCCAATATTCATTCTCCACTATCTCCACTACTCCATGCATTATAATTGGAATTGATGACCACTACTATTGGAATTTATTTCTCCATTTATTTAGATGAAATTTTTCATTTACAATTTGTAGCCTATAAATAGATGCTTTGTAATCTTGTATTGTACACACATGAGAAATGTATGAATAAAGAGATTACCATCTTTTCATCTCTATTTTGCTTATTCTTCTTTATGCTTGTTCACATTTATTTTATAACACGTTATCAGCACGAGAACTCTACTAGTTGAAGATTTGAGGTAATTTTAATAACTTTTATTTCAATTTCATTTATATAAATTATACTTCCTAGTAATTGCTAAATGAAATAAGTTTTCAATTTATTTATATTTATTTTGAGATGTTTAGTATGATTCATAGAATTTTATATGAAGTGCATTTTTTTAATTTAATCTTTCCAAAGAAGATTTAAAAGAAAAAACTTCTTGAAGAAGATTTATATGATGTACAAATATTGTATAGTGGTTCATATTTTTTTTTCTTCAATAATTGAATCTTCTTGAAGAGGATTTTAAGAGATATTACAAAAATTCTCAATTTTATAAAATGCACCGAGAAATTGGCCCGAAGCCATTGTAGCCATTTTATCAACTTGAAGAAGATTTCAAAGATATTAAAAAGATCTTCCTGAAGAAGATATAAAAAAAATTATATGATGCGCAAATTTATCATGATGTTTCTATATATTTTTTTTCAATAATTTAATCTTCTTGAAGAAGTTAAAAGATATTCTAAGTTGATTTATTATCTCTTTATGGTTGAAGAGATTATAATGAGTTGTTGGACAAAATAATTCAATTTGTTATGCTTCATTTCTTGAAGTAAATGTAGCAATATATAATAATAAATTTGAAAATAAAAACTTGTGGACGTGGACGTGGACGTACAAGAATGAGTTTATTATCATGGTGATTATTACAAAAACACATATTTCCACCTGAAGTGGAAAGACAATGATAAAAAATTTAAATAATGTGCAAAAATTAATGTGATGTTCATATTTTTTTTTTAATTTAATCTTCCTGCAGAAGATTTATGTGGCTCACAAAATTAATATGAGAATATTTCAATATATCTTCTTGAAGAAGATTTCAATAAGATTTATATGATGTGGAATTTTTTGATGTACTCTTCCGAAAGAAGATTCAAGAAATATTTCGAGTTTATACATTATCTTTTACATTATATTATGTTAATGAAATGGTCCAAATCCATATGATTATAAATTATATTAATGAAATTGGCCTAAACCTATTTCATCAATTTTATCAATTGACCTGACGTTCAATTATAATAAATTATTGAAGCCACATGTCTTGTTCTAGTTGAACAAAATAATAGTTACACATGAAGTGGAAAATAATTTAATTGACAAACTATTAGATATGGACGTGATAATGTAGAAAAAGTGCATCATTCCACTAGAAGTGGAAAAATAAATGAACAAAAAGAATTACCACTAGAAGTGGAGAAATAATAGAAAGTGAAGAGAATAACAAATAAAAAAAATTTATGCTATTATTAGTCATGTACCTGTCGTACGCCAATGTACCTGTAGTACGTTAAAACATTATATTGAACTATTATGGACAAACTCAATTTAGTCAAATGATTTGACATTATTTGAATGATGAAAAAGAGATATATAAAATAGGTGACATTTATGAAAAATTGAGCCCTCACTGTTTGAAAAAAAAAACAGTATATCAAACTTATACAAAATTATTTGAAAAGAGATGATTTACTTTTATAAATCATTTAATTTTCTATTAATACAATGCCCTAAAAGAAGCTTGTTCATTTCTATTAATACAATGCCTTAAAGAAGCTTATTTATTTCATTAGAGGTATTACATTATAAGGTGGAATTTTAATTTTTATCTTTTATGTTGTTATGGAAAATTGTAAGATAAAAAAAAATGAATAGTTGTTCATTCTTTATTTTGAAAAATGAATTAATACTTATTTATTATTTATATTGATTGTAGTGCATAAAAAAAAATGTAAATGTAAGATAAAATTTGCTTATTTATGTTTAATTTTTTTTTAAATACTACTTATTTATTCTTTTTATTATTGATTATTGTTGAAATGGTGTTTATTTATTTTTATAAAAAAAATAAAAATAAAAAATAAAAAATTGATTGAAAGCTCCATAAGAGTTATTTTGTTGTTATATAGAGGAATACAAATTTATATTGATGATGATGTATTATATTCTTGTAAGTCTCAAATAAATTTGTTAAGTTTTAAGAATGTCCGCCGAAATGGATATCATACTAAGACAACTAATGAAAAAATATTGAATATATGAAAAACAATGCATATTGAAAATAAATTGCATATATTTTTTTTCTCTGACTTGTACTACACATATATTAGTGCAATTGAAACACATGTTATTGTAAACCAGAAGTTTATATACAATAATATGTTTATAGTTTGGCATGTCCGGTTGGACCATTCCAGATCAATAGTGATGCGAAAAATAATAGATAATTATGAACATTCATCAAAGAACTAGAAGATTCTTTAATCTGATGAATTTTTTGTGTGTTGGTTTTATTTCTAGAACATATACAATATGATATTTGTGAAACAATATATCCAACATGTGAACCATTTGAATATTTTATGATTTTAATTGATGCATCAATAAGATGGTTACATATATGTTTATTATCAAATCGCAACCTGGCGTTTGCATAATTACTTGCTCAATAGATTTGATTAAAGAACATAATTCAATTATGAAAATACGTTTACACAATATCGAAATTAATGTTGAACATCCTGTAGATGTTTGTATATAAAAAGAAGATATGATATTCGCATCATGCCAACTAGCTATTATAGAGCTTCCCCTTATAATTGGTTTTTGGTCACATACCTAATATTTCCCATATAAGAATTTTTTGAATGTGCGGTATGTGTTATAATTGCTCCACCACAACGCACTAAAATGGGATATCAAAAAAAATTGAGAATTTATATTGAATTTGAATCTCCATATATAATAGAGTGGTAGATTTATTCATGGCTAATTTTGCCGGTTGTGATTTTGATGAATAAAAATTTCCAACCTTAGGAGGAGAAAACTATCAGCTGGAAAAAAATATATTAGTATGAATTATCATTGTCTTATTTTGATCCTCGTACTAAAGAATGTGAACTAAATATTTAAAAGATAATTCATTTGCAAATGTTAGTGAATCAATTGCCAGACACATTCACAAACTCAAAGAACATGACCAAATCACATGTACCAGCTGCTAATGCTCCAATTAAAGTCGGTTCCAAAGATTAAAATATAAAAATCCTCGAAAAAGAAAAGGAGCAAAGAATGAAAATGGTCAAGTCGAGGATATGATAATTTCAGATAAAACTCCAGAAGAGAATAAAATTATAAGTAATATTGGAGTTCCAGCAGAAACTCAAGTATCTGAAATTCATGAAAATAAAGAGATCTCGATAAATTATATCATGAATGAAATAAGATGGAACCGAGATGAATTGATATCAATAATATTTTTGTATATAATATAGCGCTAAACATAATAAATATTGAGGATCATGACTTGAAGTCTATTAAAGAATGTCGACAAAGAAATGATTCGCCAAAATAGAAAGGTGCAATTGAGGTAGAGGTAAACTCTCTTGAAAAATGAGAAGTTTTTGGACTTGTAGTCCTTGTACCTCAATTTATAAAACCAGTATGATATAAATGAATATTTATGAGAAAATAAAATGAGAAAGGTGAAATTTTGAGATATACTCATATGTGGTGGATGCAACAACTTTTTGATATATAATTAGTCTGGCAGTCTATGAAGGACTTTTTGCACCTAATGGATATTGTTACAGCATATGGCTCGCTTGATAATGATATTTATATGAAAATCTCTAAAGGATTTAAGATGCCTGAAGCATGTAATTTAGGTTCTCGAGAACATTATTCAGTTAAATTGAATAAATTTGTATATTGATTAAAGCAATATGGACGCATATGCTATAATCATTTAAGTGAATATTTATTGAAACATGGATATAAGAATGATACGACATGTCCATGTATTTTCATGAAAAGATATAGAAATGATTTTATTATAATTACAGTTTATGTTGACGATCTTTGGAATTCCTGAAGAGCTTCCAAAAGAATAAATTATTTAAAGGAAGAATTTGAGATGAAAGATCTTGGAAGAACAAAGTTTTGCTTTGGATTGCAAATTGAACATTTAAAAATGATATTTTTATGCATCAAGAAAATTATATTGCAATTATGGATAAATAACATTCATTAAGTAATCCGATGGTTGTAAGATCATTAGATGTGAATAAAGATCATTTAGACCTCGAGAAAATGATGAAGAACTATTTGGTCCTGCAGTACCATATCTTAGTGCAATATGAGCACTTATCTTGATGAGCATACAATACACGATATATCATTTATAGTAAATTTATTAGCAAGATATAGTTCTTCTCTCACGCGAAAATATTGACATATAAATAAACATATATTTCGCTACCTATGAGAAAATTGAGCAATACACAAAAGCAAGTCAAGTATGTGTTTGGTTAAGATCTGTGATTTAACACATTTGTCAGACATGTAGATTGTCTTTTAGAAAAATGATCCTGAAGATCATATATGAATATAATATTATATGTATTGCTCAATGAAAGAAATGATACATTAAAGGAGATAGAACAAAACATATTTCACCAAAATTCTTTTTCACATATGATCTCTAAAAGAATAATGTTATTAATGTTCAGCAAATCCGTTCAAGTGAAAAATCCAGTAGATTTATTCACTAAGGCACTCCCTACTGTAATATTCAAAAAGCTAGTTCGTAATATTGAAGTTCGCTGATTTAAAGGTCTTGATTGATGCTATCATGAGGGGGAGTTAATATGCACTATATTTTCCTTAACCATGATTTTTCCCATTGGGTTTTCCTAGTAAGGCTGTAGTTGCGTATTTAGAAGAATATTGTACTATTTTTCCTTCACTAGGTTTTTATCCCATAGGGTTTTTTCTAGTAAGGTTTTAATGAGGCATATTCTTATGTAATGGACATCCAAGGGGGAGTGTTATGAATAAAATATTAATGTGGATGTCCATAACTCCCAACATTCATTTCCCACTATCCCCACTACTCCATGCACTACAATTGGAATTGATGACCACTACTATTGGAATTTATTTCTCCATTTATTTAGATGAAATTTTTCATTTACAATTTGTAGCCTATAAATAGAGGCTTTGTAATCTTGTATTGTACACACATGAGAAATGTATGAATAAAGAGATTACCATCTTTTCATCTCTATTTTGCTTATTCTTCTTTATGCTTGTTCACATTTATTTTATAACAGTAGGATCTATTTTCCAGCGTAGCAATATTCATGCTCTCTTTAGCTGGGAAGATGACTATACGCAACTGCAACAACCGAAAGGAAGCCACAGATTAATTAAGAGAACGAATCTGAGATCCTCATATATCAATCCGGTGTAGAAGTTGTATGATAATTAGTAAGAATGATTCAAGCGACCCGTTATGTATGCAGTGCCACAGGAGACTCAAAAGGGGTCTCTATCATTTTAATTAATTAATTAATGTTCCATTATGAAAGTGAAACCTCGTTAGATGTTGAATATGAAAATATTGCATCTTTCTTGCCATTCTTGGTTTAAGTTATCTCAAAAATAATATTTAAAATTTTCCCTTTTATTTTTAACGAAGTTTCTCCCAAAAACCAGTACCTAGATCATCAGACACTAGTGTGCCAATCGAATAAATTTTCATAGTACCATTATATACTCTCTTTTTTTTCTGATAATGGAGGTTAATTTTATAGTATCGTGAATTTTACTTTAAATTATATAAAATACCATACATATATATAAAAAAAAATGAGAATCAACTAACCTCATTATATATTGAAGATATTTGTATTGAAACTTATAATGCATCAATAATAGAAACTAATATTGAAGTTCACTACTAAAAAATCAGAAGTCTGAAAAGAATTAACAAATCAAATAAACCGCAATGAACAACATAGTGCGTTTTTATGTGCATACTTCTTCCTTATTTGGATCATTAACGCAAAATTAAGAGGCGGGGGTAGATAGCTCTTCGAGACGTGAGCGCGGATGATACTTAGACGCGAAGCATGAAACCTTTTGCAGAACCTTGAGGCAATCCATGGCTACTATCCTTTCCCCCTTTCCACATTATATTCATGGCTACTATCATCCCCTCTATTCTTTCCCTCTAATTCACGTAGGAGCAATACCAATCCTAACTCAAACATTGGTAGGCTCTCTGCCTATTTACCCTGCTCCTTTATCCTTCTCTCCAACCTCTAATGATTTGCACCAAGCACATCTCTACACTTTGCAAATTCCCTCTGTTATACAATCAAGTCCTGCAACTCATCCTAGCAAGATTAATGGCGTAGCACATTTTTGGTTCACGGGTTTGTCACATGAACCAGGTGCACCTTATTCTGAATGCTGCACTAGGAAGAATGCTGAATTTCCAGTGCCAACGGTGCAATTCCCTGAAAATAAGGATCTGATTGATTGCAATAATTGGAATGAGGAAGTAAAGGCAGCAGTGAATCAGGTGGGGCCAGCTAGAATGGTCTCATTTGGGAAGTGTGTATCCCCTGTTGTTACAAATCCCAACCAGGTCTCCATAAGTGGCTGCATAGGATCTACTGCCGAGATGGATTTGGAAATAAATTCACCTGGCACTAACTCTGGCGAAAATTCTGTGCGTTTTTCTAAAAATGGAGAAAATACTGTTGAGCGGAAGAAGGGGAAACTCCCTCTGTTTTCAGTGCAGAAGGAAGACAATTTTGCATCCAGATCCGTACAAAATAGGAGATCCATATTAGGCCCACATCCTTTGATTCCTCAAAGTTCCTTTACAAGTAAACAAAAACCTCCTTCCTCCAGAAAAAAATTCAAGTCTGTGAAAATAAACTCCACTATACACACAGTACCTGAGAAAATGTCCTTACTCACTGAAGCTGATGAGGCTTTTATTCAACAATTCGTGGGTCTTAGTACTGAGGAGTTGGGCAGCAATGAAGTTGTAATTCCTCAAGCAGCAGTGGCTATTACTGACTGGAGCTTGTGCCTTTTGGCGTGTATTATTACTGACAAGACTGTTTTCGACAACCCTTTTGCAAAGGCGATGATTACTGCATGGGGTGCTGACCCAACAACAACAATTCGGCAAGTGGAGAAGAATTGCTACTTTATTGAATTTAGCCGAGGTGAGGATCTTCAAACAGCCTTGTTAGGAGGACTGTGGACTTATAGGGGAGATTTGGTGGCGCTACAACAGGTATCCTCTGAGATGGAACTTAAGTCGTCTCATGTGGAATCTGTGGCAGTTTGGGTTCTGTTTTTGAGTCTCCCAGTGAATGCATTTAAAGATGAGGGGTTAACTTTAATAGGTGAAGAAGTAGGCAAACCAGTATCTGCACCGGTTAAAGGTTTCATGAATGGCAAAAGGTTTGTTAAAATGAAGATTCTCATACCAGTAGGAGAGGCAGTAAAGGATAAAGTCACTGTGACACACCCTACTCTTGGAAAAATCACAGTGCACTTATCGTATGAGAAGGTGTCTCGTATCTGTATTTTCTGTGGAAAACTGGGGCACGAGATGGCGGGGTGCAAAGACCATGCACGACTGTCTTTACTGGCCCAAAAGCCAGGCCAAGAACAGAGGTTTAAGGATGCAAAAATCTTATCTCCAAAGAGAGGGAAATGGATTTTGAACCCAGCTCTTGCCCCTGGAGTGCATGAGAATGGGAGTTCGACTAATAATAGGTCAGCTCCTAGTATAACATCTACACAAGCAGGAGTAAAGAGGTCTTTTGGTGGTACACTACAGGGTGAAAAAAGGCAAACAAGTAGCTCGAGTTCGGGGTTGCATGAGCAGCAGCCCCCTCTGAATGATGGTTTGGTCATGGTTAATGTAGAGGAGGAGTACTCTCTTTTGAACAAAAGGCTTAAGCCGGCGGGCCCACACACGCCGGCACCCCATATATGAGTCTTTTCTCGTGGAACTGTCGGGGTAGTGGAGGCACGACAGTGGCCACGTTAAGCCGTTACCTTCACTGTACAAGGGCGCAAATAGCTTTCATCTCTGAAACAAGATGCAACTCGGTGAAGGCTATGAAGAGAATTAACAATTTGCCTTTGTGCAACGCGATTGTGGTACCATCGAATGGTAGGTCGGGTGGTTTATGGTTGGTGTGGGGGGATGATGTAAGGGTTAGTTTAGTTGAGAAAAATAAGAATATGATAGTTTCAAAGGTGTCAGAAAAGGGTAGTGGTGAAGAATGGATGTTAATTGGAGTTTATGGGGATCCTAATCGGGTTGAAAATCCGGTAATCTGGAGTGTATTAGAATCTCATGTGTTGCAATATAATGGTGCAGTTTGTTTGATAGGAGACTTTAACGCGATTGTTTCGGTCTCTGAAAAATGGGGAGGGCAGGAACGCTTGTCGTGTCCAAATAGAGCATTTCGAACGTGGATTCATCAAGCGGGTCTTATTGATCTCGGTCATAGTGGACCTGCTTACACTTGGTCAAATAAGCAAATAGGTTTGGATAATGTTTCAGAGAGACTTGATCGGGCTTTGGGTAATCTCATGTGGACTATGAAAAATCCTAATGCTCTTGTTTTTCATTTGCCGCGATTTCAAAGTGATCACTTGCCTATACTTCTTCGCACTAAACCATCAAAAAAGAGAAACAAGCCGGGTTTCAAATGTGAGAACTGGTGGGGTTTAAGAGAGGATTTCAAGGAGGTGTGTCAGAAGTCGACTGTAGGCTCAGCTGCTAATTGGGATTTGGTGGCTCGAAATTTTAAAAAAGAAGTAAAACAGTGGGTAAGGAGGATTAAAACTCCAGATGTTTTGTTGAAGGAGTGTGAGAAGGAGATGTTTAATCTAAACTCTTTGCAGCCAAATCTAGTAAAACCTGGTGAGGAAAGGGAGTTGCAAAATCAGCATGAAAGATATCTGCTCATGGAAGAGTTTTATTGGCATCAAAGGTCGCGTCTAAAGTGGGCTATCTATGGTGATAACAATACGAAGTTTTTTCATGCGTCAGCGGTGACAAGAAAGAGGAGGAATACTATTAATGCGCTAAGGACTGAGCAAGGAGAATGGGTAACCGATGAAAAGCTTATTAGAACTAACTTTGTTTCTCATTTCAGGGGTATTTATGCAAAGGGCAGCAGGGCCAAAATTGAAGATGTGTATACAGCTGAACTACTATCCTCTCTTCCAAAGATCTCTGAAGCTGCTCATGATCACCTAATAGCGGACCCAACTGATGCTGAAATTCAAAAGGCGCTAATGTCCTTGGGTGCTAATAAATCTCCGGGGCCGGATGGATTCAACACAAAGACAATACAAGATAACTGGGATAGTTTCGGACAAGCAGTACTAACAGAGGTGAAGGGTTTTTTCAATTCGGGTATAATGAATTCAAATGTTGCAAGGTCAAATTTAATTTTAATACCCAAAATTGATGAACCAACCGAGATGGGTCATTTTAGACCAATTTCGGTGTGCAATGTGATTTATAAAGTTATTTCCAAGCTAATTTGTACAAGGCTGAAACCTTTTATTGGAAATTGTATCTCTTTTGCTCAATCTGCATTTGTTCCGGGTAGAGATATCTCGGACAATGTAATTTTGTTGCGGGAAGTGCTTCACACATTTCGGTTGTGTACTTATCATAGAAAAGGTTTTTGTTTAAAGGTTGATTTATCAAAGGCTTTTGATAGAATGGATTGGGATTATCTTGAATCAATTATGCCTCTGTATGGGTTCCCGTCAAAACTGGTTATGTGGATCATGGGTTGTATTCGTTCCGCTGAATTTTCGGTAGTGTTGAACGGAGTTGGGGATGGTTTTTTCAAACCGCAATGTGGTCTGAGACAAGGGTGCGCTTTATCTCCTTATCTTTTTATTTTGGGAATGGACCTGCTGTGTCGTTCTCTAGAAAAGATGGCACACTCGGGTCTGTTAAGGGGTTTGCGTTTGGCACCACAAGCGGCAGCTTTGACTTCATGTGTTTATGCCGATGACCTTCTAATGTTTGGTGATGCAACTAGTGGTGAGGCCGAAACTATTAAACAAATGTTGTTTTGTTTCTCTTCTGTTTCGGGTCAGTAAGTAGGTCCGCAAAAAAGTAGCATTTGGTTTAGTAGGTGCACTCCTAATGTGACTAAATTGCAAATTTCAAGTATTTTTGAGGTAAATGAAAATAATGCAGATGGTAAATATTTGGGTGCCCCGGTAGTGTCATCAAAGGAAGCTTATGATTTTCTGATTGAGAAGGTGTCATCTCGGCTACAAACATGGAAAGGTCGTATGCTATCCCATGCTGGTCGGGTAGTTGTGCTAAAGTCGGTTATACAGGCCTTGCCAATTTATTTTATGTCAACTGACAAAATTCCTGAATCGGTCATTAAGCAAATTACAGGACTGATGAGGAGGTTCTTTTGGGGAGCAATGGACAAGGATAGATTTTTATCCTATGTTGCATGGAGTAAGATTACTCGTCCAATTGAGCAAGGCGGGTTAGGCATACGTGATATGAGCAAAATAAATGAGGCGCTCATGATGAAGTTGTTGTGGAAAATTGCATCAGGTAACTCTGCTCTGTGGGTTGATGTAGTTCGTGCTAAGTATATTCCTAGAACTGAACTATGGGCAGCAAAGAGGAATTATAATTGTACTCCGTGTTGGAAGGCTATCATGGCGGTTAGAGGTAGTTTGCTGCCAATGCTGGTGTGGCGGGTAGGGGATGGTAGAAGCTGTAAAGCCATGGTACAGCCGTGGTTCATGGGCGCTGTGGAATGCCAAATTCAGAACTCTGAGCATAAAAAGTTATATGTTAGAGATCTGGTGGATGAAGATACAGGTGCATGGGATGCAAGCCTTTTAATTCAATTATATGGGCATGTGAATTGTATGAGTATTATGGGGAATGTGCGGCCTCCTTCAGATGAAGCAGGGGCTGATAATCTTATTTTCTCGGCATCCTCAAGTGGTAAATTCTCTGTTAAGCATGCTTACAAGGAGATAACTCAAGAGAATCATGGGCAACAGGGAAGTGTGGTTTGGAAACTCATTTGGAGGAAGGGACGGATATTGCCAAGGATTCGGGTTTTTCTTTGGAAACTGTTGCATGGGGCGTTACCATTAGCCAAAATCATAGCAGCAAGAACGTCAAGAGGAGATCCATGTTGTGCCATATGTAATCAAGAGGAAGAGGACATTTTACACATGTTGTTTTACTGCCCGTTTGCGCGAGCTTGTTGGCTGATGGGTCCGCTTGCTCTACGTACTGATGGGTTGCCACGAGATTTATCCGTTATTTTGGATAACATCTTTAAGCAATCTTCAGAGGAGGTGTGGACAGATTTGGCTAACTCGGCATGGGCTATATGGAGATGCAGGAACGAAAAAACATACAGCGGCAAGGTTCCTACCTTTGAAAGGTTCTTAGCTATTCTTAATTTGGTAAACACCGAAACTAGAATAGCTGCTACGGCCAATAAAATGAAAGGTGGTCAGGTGCATGATAGCATTGTAGAAAACTCACTTTATAGCTGCAAAGTGGATGGGTCCTGGAAGCCTCCGTGGATAGGTGGCTTAGGGTTTGTGGTGGAGGAAGGAGAGTTGTTGAAGGGCTATAGAGCTGCACCGTGTATAGTTTGCTCTCCTATGCAATCTGAAGCGGTGGCTTTGAGCGAGGCGATAAAGTTTGTGAGGAACCTTAACTTGCCGTCTTGTACCTTCTATACAGATAATCAAGAACTAGCTAAAGTTTGCATGGACTTGCACCCGCCTCTTCAAGCCGACTGGAGGGAATATAGGGAGATAAACGAAATTTGGAGGTTGCTCAAAGAAAACGAATATGTGTGTAGATACATTCCAAGAAGCCAAAATGGTGTGGCTGATCATCTAGCAAAGGAAGGAAGCAGATTGTTCGAAGGTTTCACTGGATATTCGTATCCTACCTTCAAATTCTAATAAGTGTTGTAATAGGCATTGAGGGCTCTACGAAATCGGTTGAAAAATGCAATTGATGTAAACATTGATAGGTGTTTAAATGAAAGCCTAAGGGCATGCTGTTTTGCACAAAAAAAAAAAAAAAAAAACGCAAAATTAAGAGTAACTTCTACACCAAACTGTTCTATTAAGTAATGTTTCTTTAATTTCTTAAATCGAAACCCACTAAATTTTTCTCTAAAGAAAATGGGTCCCTCTAGCCTTTCGTGTGTGTATGCATTGATGAGCACGAACCACTAAATGAATGAGCGCTTCCAGGTAAGCCCCCATATAGCTACAAAAATTAAAATACAGTTGGATGATTGATTGGTGGGTTTCTTATCAACATTTTTTTTTTTTTTTTTTTAACAATTGATAAACCTACCTTCTAAATATGTTATAAAAACTTTTCACTCACATTAAAATGCTTACTTCTATATTATATCAATACATATATGTTAATTTTTGCCCCAACCCACATTTTTTTTAATCTCAGTTAATCAGACACAATTGTTGACAATTATCATGTAGTTTTGATCAAGTTAAAACGTGTTTTGACAATTGTCAACAGTTATCTTGATCTTTCAAATTCATTTTTCGAACCATATAAAAAACACACTTGATTATTGTTAAATACAATTAAAATATTGGATTAATACATTTATAATATTTAGCTAAGTACCTTGCAATTTAGACTAAATAAGCTTGTGCATATTTTTATTATATTAATGCAAGTGCTTATCAATTTTCTTTTTAGAAGAAAATGCCGACAAAACATAGTAGATACTTTTTGCGAAAAAAAAAAGTGCATTTATAACAATACTCCATTACGAATAGAAAAAGCAGAACAGTGACAGTACTTCGTTGCGAAAAGTCATTTTTTTATCATTACAAAAAGTGTTCTATTCTTGTTGTGGTAGGTATGAAAAGTTGAGGGTTACATATATATATATATATAAGTACATCCACAGTGGTGGAATAAAAAAATATTAACTACCGCTGACAAGTCATGAAAGAAATTAATTCGATAGCATTCTGCATCTCTGTAATTTTCTTTTTCATCCACATTAGTGGCGAAGAGAGTGGACAGAACAAACAGAGCCAATAAAAATAAAACATTTTCCCAGGTGTCCAAAAGAAAATGTTTTCTTTTAAAGAAAATTTGCTAATTTAGAAACTGTGATAGATACCAGCAATTATATTAGCAATTAACCTATCAAATTAGCTATCTAAAAAAATAATTGTTGTAGATGCTTTAATATTTCTAAACAGATAGATATTTATTGTGATACCCCTGAATTGTACAAAGACCGTTTTGGCAGTCTCTGTGATAAAATTGTCGGCACTAGTGGATATTTCAAGTACTAAGGTTCAGGTCCAGTCTTTAGTACGATACATATATACCTATTGCCTCTGGTTAAAACATTTACCATTAGCCTAAGGGCATTTTTCCGCAAATAAATAATAAACAAAAATTTACAATCTGGGAACAGATCTCCAAACCAATTTTACATATAACCCCTTGCGGTTTGGATCGGTTATTTGAACTTTGAATCCGGTAATTTATAGTTTAATGTACAAAAATGTCTATGCATTGCAATATATGGTAGCCTTACTCATATATGTGTGTGTGTGTGTGTGCGCCCAGCTAATATGTTTTTAGTAGCATTTCAGTCCATGTGTTTTCAATTCAAAATTCATCTAAATAAAATTTGTGCGCATATTGATACATGCATGCGTTGTTGGTATGTCAAAAAAGATCATCTTTCAAAAATTATAAAAAATTATAAAAAAATAATATTCTACAAGTTTAATATATAACCAATTTAATAAGCTACATAATCCGACGTTTTGAATGTAAAATTTTGAAATTTGATCCGTAACATTTCGACCCAAGTGTTTAATTACAAAAGCATATTAGCCATACTATATATGTATTTGCTGCATTTCCTTTTAGGCCATCAAAATTATGATGAATTTACTTGATGAAATATTTTATTTGAATTGAAGATTTTGCTTAGTATAACCATCAATAATTAAATTATATTTATTTTCCATAAAATAATTTTGTATGATGAAAAAGATCACCAGTTTCAAAAGCACAGTACACTTACACATCGTTGAACATAATCCTCAGAGTTAAATATATATATATATAGAGGTAGTCTACGGTGAGTTGCAAAGTAAAACGCGTTTCTACTTCACGCTGTATTTTTATTTTGAAAGTCCAAATTACTGATCCGAACCGTTAAATATTTAATCCATATTGAAATGTGCCTTGGAGACCAAATTTTACATTTTTAAAATTTTTTTTTACTATTTATTAAGCATGGTTTAAAATTGTTGTTTTGCTGTGAACAGTAAAAAATAGTAAAATTTTATGGACCATCAGATCAGCGAATTTCAAAATTGCTTAATAAATAGTAAAAAAATTCCAAAAAATGTAAAATTTGGTCTCCAAGCACATTTCAATATGAAGAACAAGATGAACGGTTCAGATCGACATTTTGAACTTTAAAATCGCAAAATATGAGCGTGAAGTAAAATAGTCGCTTTATTTTGCAACTCACTGTAGCCTAGCTCTATATATATCATGGTGATTGCAGCCATTATTATTTTGAGGTTGTATAACACGTTGCATGCATTGACCATCTGGCCTAACAATTAGGGTATGTTTGGATGCAGCAAGAATAGCGTTGTTCCGATCCATCCAAACATACTCAGGAACAGCGAGAATAGCGCTATTCTCGATGTTCTCGCTATTTCTACAAAAACATGAAATAACAAATGAACTCTCTCAAAGCCTCAATCCCTACAGTAGCTATTCTAAATGTTTAATCCAAAAAACTTCCGAATAACTTTGAGTTAGCGCTATTCTTAATCTACTATTCCGAACAATAGATATACTCGCTATTCTCTAGTGCATCCAAAGGCACCCTAATCTCCAAGTTAAGCAGTTTTCTTTCCATGCAAGTCCTAATTAAGTTTGTGTAATTTCCTGTGGGCAATTATTGATGATGCTTCTTTTGTACTTGTTCGGGATTTGTAACTGTTTTTGCTCAAGAAAATAATTATGTATTTGGTCCAGACATAATTTTACATATATTTTTAGAGAATCTTCCCTACTTCAGATGATCGAAAACTTTTTCCAAAAGGCACCTAGTTAGATATATAAACATGTACTATTGAGACAACGCCAAAAAACACCATATATACTTGTCTATTTTTCAAGGTTTTCATATATATATATTAATTAAAAGTGTCTATATCGCACTGATTGGAAGAAAAAATAGGTGGCGCCAAAATAACCATATGGTATAAAACATGGGATATTATTTATTGATAATTGAAACATCTGCTTCCTAGAAGTAGAAGTTACGACAGGGCCACACAGTTCAAAATCAGACGGTGCCGATCGATCTGATTAAAAGATTCTGGTATCAAATATATATTATTTGGACTGTTTATTTGATCGGATGATCAGCTTACAGCTAAGGCATTCACTGATTCACGCTGCATCACCTTAATGTGCTATACTGCTTAATAATGACTCACATTTCGTCTATGGTTGTTGTAATAACATGGTACAGTAATGGCACTGCCTGTATTATGCCCTCCAGTTTAAATATCACGTCCGTTAAATTAAATATCCTTCCTAACAGCATGATCTGACGCATTCTGTTCAAATCGGACGGTTTTCATCACATGACATAGTAGCAAACTATATATATATGGTTACAGATACGGACCCGGTTGCCAAAAAAATCAAACTAATTAAATGCTTTAAACCATAAAGGCGGCGCCTATCATTTTTGTCTCTGCTAGTCTTTCTCAGTGCACCTCCATGTGAGCCCTTAAACACACTACTGTAGCACCACTGCACTAGCATACCATCACTACTATATAAACTAACCCATATGCACTCAATAGCTCTTCATCTCAGTACTCCTTCCTATTCTAGCTTCTTGCTTCATTAATTAAGCTGCTTTGATGGGGACACAGAGGATGAAACAATGCCTATTATTTGGGCTTTGTTTGGTGACATTGGCTTTTGGAATTGTCAGGGCAGAAAAGACCGTGACGGTGGTCGGCTCAACCGAATGTGCAGATTGCGTTGAGAAGAACATCAAAGCTGAACAAGCTTTCAAAGGTAGATATAGTAAATTTCTCATGCACAAGCATATGTCTGACAAGAATAAACATGTGCTCAGACCTTTTTTTCATAAAAAAAAAAAAGGAGATCAAATAATGTATGATAGAAGTTGATTTTCTCGTGCATGTTAACCTAGGTTGACGCCTTTATCTATATGTACCCTTGATAAACAATATCATTTGAGAAAAATAAATCTTCTCTTGATCACTTCTTTTGTTAAAAAGGAAAGTCAAGTAGTGTAATCCACTTTTGAAAGAATTACTTTGTACATGTACTACGTACCCATTGGAATGTGAATACGCATCTCTCCTTTCGGCCTGCATTTTTTAAACTTTGAACTTAAAAAAAATCTTTAATTCTCCCATTATCAATTTCAACACTCGTGATCACTTATAAATCCAACCTTATATGTTTTCTATTAATTATTTAATAATGTAGGTCTTAGAGTTGCAATCAAGTGCAAATCAGCCAACGGCCAATATGAGACCAAGGGAGTGAGCCAGCTTGATAAATCAGGCAACTTCCACGTAAACCTTCCCATCGACCTCCTCCACGAAGAATCCGAAGGCATCACTACTCTCAAACCAGCATGCCTAGCTGAGCTAAGGGACCAATACAACAAGGCGTGTCCCAAACCCGACCCGTTAACCATAACTTTAGCATCAAAAGAGAAAGACCAGCACACATTCACCGTGGGTCAAGATGGAAAATTGCAAATCCTCTCCAGCATTTGCAATTCTGCGACCTTCTGGCCACCTAAGTGGGACCCATTCCACAAGAAAGCTTTCTTTTCCCATCCTTTCTTTAAGAAGTCTTATCCAGTACCACCACCTGTACCAGAGTATAAGCCACCTACACCTGTACCAGAGAATAAGCCACCTACACCTGTACCAGAGTATAAGCCTCCTACAACACCATACCAGCCACCAGTCCCAGTTTACAAGCCCCCACAACCTGGTTACCAGACTCCTGTACCAGTGTACAAGCCTACACCAACACCGGTACCGGTATACAAACCAACTCCTAAGCCGGAGCACAATCATCCACCTAAGCCACCTAAGCCAACTCCTGAGCCAGTGCATCCATGGTTCAAACCCCACCCGAAATTTGGTTTCCCTCCTATTTACAAGAAGCCACATCCTTGGACGAAGTATTTCCACAAGAAGCCTTTTTTCCCTCCTTCTGATACTAAGAACTAAATCGAGGTTATCAAAAAATGCAATTAAATGTGTTCTTTAGACTATCTAAAAAGGATGCATGGAATTGCAGATTTGATAACTAATTGCTTTTGAAGGGTCCTACTTAAGGGCTTCTATATATTATGGACTATTATGCAGTTGAAGGTGTTATTACTTATTAGTAAGATAAAGTTTTTATATATATAGATCGTGTATTTGGGTTTGTTGTATATTGCAATTTGTATTTGTAATTTTTCTATGGTTCATCTATTTTGAAGTTGAGTTTAAAATAATAAGAGATTATTTGTTGGATTCTGGAAAAAAAGCAATCTTATTGTGCTAGTTTTTATTTGATTATATATAATTTCTGCCAAATATTGGATGGTTAAAATATAGAAAACAAATCAATCAGATGTAGTCTTAGGGCGTGTTCGGATGTCACAGGATTACAGAATGGAAATGAGAATGAAAATTCATTTTTGAAAAAGTAGGAACCCATAGGTATAAAATGCATGGAATTAATTATGGAAATATGAGAAAATAAGTGTCCGTTTGTATCATGGAATTAATTGTGGAAAATCTTTATTTAATTTAAAAGATGTATATTTATTTAATTGTTTTAGTTTAGTTCAGTTATAAATGATTTTTTATTTAATTATTGTTTTTGAATAGTATAGTGTTATGTTATGTATTTATTTTAACCAATTAAGTTAGCTTAATATAAAAAAGTAATAAAATGTATATTTATAATTAAATAAGAAGTATTTAATGAAATGGAATGGAATAAATAAAATAAGAAATATTTATAAACAAATAAAAAATTTAAGAAAACAAAAACATTTAACAAAAAAAATTTATATACATTTATAAACAAAATATTTAAAATGTGATATGAAAAAAAGATTTTGTAATGTTTGATTCAGTTAGAAAACCGATATATAAAATTGAGTCATTTATATATTTACTCATCTTGAAAAGAACTAATTAATAAAAGGTAGGGAGTTGGAGTTATGAGACACTTAGCAAGCACGTCTAAATTAAAAAAAAAAAAAAAAAAAAAAAAAAAAGCAATCCGGATCATACTCACATCTTAGTCCCACAATTGGTAATGTGAAAAATCAACAGCTCTGTATATATATGTGCACCCCGTCGATGGTGAGAGTCAGGAAGAGAGAGAATGTGTCAGTGAGAAGTAAAAATATCAGTTATATGCATAGTGGAGAGAGAGAGAAGTTGGGGGAAAATTGTACTAAATCGAGTAGAGTTGGGAATAACTCGCGGGATTTTTAAACAGTGAAATTGGGCTACCGAACGCCTCCAATGGATTATCATCCCATCAAACCCAAACCCATATAATTCCCACTGAAAAATGTGCAGCTGAACAGGCGCTTTTAAAGAACATAAATGGTGTCAATTAAATAACAGCAATTTTTGAATTTATCTGGGGAATAATAAATATTACAACTAAAATTGAAAGGTACTGGGATTAACAGAGCAAGTTGCTCTTTATGGAATTTTGTCGAAGACCTCACATGTACAATAGAATATTAATTTTTTAGTTCAAGGACAGTACAAGAATTAGAGACAACAAAATAGAAATGAAGAAACCAATAAGCGTTCCCTGAAGTAAAGATTGTAGCCAACTGTAAATGGAAAATACTGGAAAATATACTTCGAAGTTATGAGATTCTCGGAAGTATTTTAAGTTTTGAGATATTTACGGCACTACCACAAAGGTTCACACCAAATGCATAAACTTTTCCAGCTTTAACGTTTACAAGTTTCTCGGAAGCAGGGGCGGACCCAGCAAGAGCGGGGGTGATGTATTTTAAAATTTTATAGAATTTATAGATCAGGATTTCTTTTTTAAATTTTAGGGGGAATTTTACGTATACCCCTCAAAAAATTGAAAATTACATATTTCCTCCTCTAAACTTCAAAAACTCACATATTAACCCATTTTATTGTTTTTTTTATTAAAACTCATTCTAAATTTATAAAATGAGGAGGGTTCAAATGCTTCCATGTTTTTGTGCCTCCATCTCTCTCTATTCTTTTCAAAGTTCAAAGAGTTAATCCGAACCGTTCAACCTAACCTCCATACTTAAATATATTTGGAGACAAAATTTTATATTTTTAGAAATTTTTTTACTATTTTTTAGATAGGTATAAAAATACTGTTTTTAGATGGTTCAGATTTACTGATTTTGTACCTATCTAAAAAAATAGTAAAAAATTTCCTAAAAATATAAAATTTGGTCTCCAAACATATTTTAGTATGGAGGTTAGATTGAGCGGTTCGGATCGATTGTTTGAATTTTGAAAATAATGGAGAGAAATGAAGGCATAATGGAGGCACAAAAACATGGAGGCATTTGAACCCTCCTCTTATAAAAGAATTAGGCTAATATGACATTGGTGTTATTTGAAACTAAATAACACCACATCTTAAACCCTTAGGCCTGCTTTAAGATTCGTAATATCTGCTTTTACTATTC
>JARJHM010001568.1:0-20912 GCA_033356055.1 Carex pumila | reverse complement strand
GCATAGTGACAAGATATTCGAATTATATCTGTTTAATATTTTTTTTGGGGTGATGCCGAATTAAACACTGAATGATTCGGTAGACCGAACTTTAACCGAATTAAACCCAAATAATTCCGAATTTTACGAATTATTCATGAATTTTTCCTGAATTTTTCCAAGAACAATTGTTTTTGCTCCCTTGTAGGACTGAGATTTTTGATCCAGATAATTACGAATCATTCTCAAATTATATCCGAATTATATCCAAATCACGAATTTTTGATCTCGCCAAACCGAACCCAAATAATTTATCTGTCACTATACTTGGCAGCATAATCCGAATTTTTTATTAATATCCAAATTTAATATAAAATTTCAAAAATATCCGCATTGGCGGGTTTTTTCGAAAAGTACACATTCCGTAAATTTTTTTCCGGAACTAAGCCCTACATCCGGAGAAAATTTATCCGGAAACTCGGTGAAACCGGAAATTTTTTTTCCGAAAACTCGGTGAAACCGGAAATTTTTTTTCCGGAAATGTCCCAAAACCGGAAATTTTTTTTCCGGACTCGGAGGTGTTGCTATAAGCTCCGCCCAGCGAAGAAAAAGATCAAACCAAGCCGTCTCTTTCACAGCACTATTGAAGGTAATTTTTTTTATTTAAATATTGAAATTTAGATAGTTTAGAATAATGTCCAAAAAAATTAGAAATTGTGTAGAATAATGTAGGAAATACCAAATAGTCTAGAATAATTTAGAAAATACCAAAATAGTTTAGAATAATTTAAAAAATACCGAAATAGTCTAGAATTGTTTAGAAATTACCAAAATGGTGTAGAACAATTTAAAAAATACCAAAATAGTCTAGAATAATTTAGGAAATACCAAAATAGTCTAGAATAATTTAGAAAATACCAAAATTGTTTAGAATAATTTAGAAAATACCGAAATAGTCTAGAATTGTTTAGAAATTACCAAAATAGTGTAGAATAATTTAGAAAATACCAAAATAGTCT
The DNA here is from genome assembly GCA_033356055.1 of Carex pumila. NCBI lineage: Eukaryota > Viridiplantae > Streptophyta > Magnoliopsida > Poales > Cyperaceae > Carex > Carex pumila. Next base: position 19,914 of record JARJHM010001568.1, on the reverse strand, counting down.
AAAATAATTTAGGAAATACCAAAATTATTTAGAATAATTTAGAAAATACCGAAATAGTTTAGAATTATTTAGAAATTACTGAAATGGTGTAGAAAATTGTTCGATTAATTTAAATTTTTTTTATGAATCTGGTTTCCTTTCGGAGCTCTGATTGTCCGATCGATCGGATCTGCGATTCAGGTTTTTATATTTGTATTTTTTAATTTTAATTTAAAATATAATTAATTAGTTCATTTTAATGGTTTAGAATATTTTTTTTGTTTATTTAAATATTGAAATTTAGATAGTTTAGAATAATGTCCAAAAAAATTAGAAATTTAGAAAATTGTGTAGAATAATGTAGAAAATACCGAATAGTTTAGTATAATTTAGAAAATACCAAAATGGTTTAGAATAATTTAGAAAATACCGAAATAGTCTAGAATTGTTTAGAAATTACCGAAATGGTGTAGAACAATTTAAAAAATACCAAATAGTCTAGAATAATTTGGAAAATACCAAAATTGTTTAGAATAATGTAGAAAATACCGAAATAGTCTAGAATTGTTTAGAAATTACCGAAATGCTGTAGAAAATTATCTTAGTAATATAGAAAATTGTTCGATTAATTTAATTTTTTTTAGGAATCTAGTTTCCTTTCGGAGCACTGATTGTCTGATTGATCGGATCTGCAATTCAGGTTTTTATATTTGTATTTTTTTAATTTTAATTTAAAATATAATTAATTAGTTCATTTTAATTTAGAAAATACCAAATGGTGTAGAATAATTAAAAAAAAAATACCAAAATAGTATAGAATAATTTAGAAAATACCAAATGGTTTATAATAATTTGAAAAAATTTAAGGTGATGTACAATATTGTTCGAATTTTGTAGTATGGCAGATCTAGTACTTAAGCATAGATTTAGCCCCCTGTTGTGGATAGTTCACGGTAATCACAGGATATCTGAAGCGTCTAAGGAGGTAAACATTTACTTATTTCGTTTTTCATAACTCTGTAAGTAATAAAAAAAATATTGTAATTAATTTTGTTCTTATTTTAGAGTAAAGAGATTTTAACCGTGAGACATTATCGGCACAAATGCGAGTATAATGAGAGGTATGCACCATTTTTAATTTGAATGGGCTTATATCAGCTCGCGACATTGCCCGATATCGCCCTCGATGCGGCCCTCATTCATGGACTTGTCGAGCGGTGGCTTCCGGAGACGCACACTTTTCATCTTCCATTCGGAGAAATGACAGGTATTAACTAATTTAAATATTTTTTTTTGATTCCTTACTGACAAGTCAAATATATTACAGTTACTCTGGAGGATGTGAGTTGTATCTGGGGTTTGCCTATTACGGGGGAGCCGGTAACGGGATTTACAAACTCGGCAAGTTTTCATGGCCGACTGTATGACTTGCTGGGCGTGAAAGATAATGAAGTGAAGGGGAAATGATACGAACGACATGCTTATCGCCAAAAAAGCTGTCCGTGAGTGCTTTAAAAAATTACCAACAGATGCGAACGACCAACAATTGAAGTGGTTAGTATTTTTTTTATTTACAACCCTATTCGTATTTGATATTTTGAATAATGTACTCACATTTGAAAATTGATAGTTCTCAGCACATACAAAATAAAATAGTTCTGAACACATAAAAATAAAATAATTCTCAACACATACAAATGCTTCACAAAATAACGTACTTAACAATGCTAGCCAGACTTTTTTATCTCCCCTAGACGACGTGCTAGCCAGGCTTTTTTATCTACAAAATCATCATCAGATATTTCAACTCGCATATATTCTTTTATCTGCATACATCTCGGACAGTCATTTTTATCTCTTCCAGTGATTTGGCATTTGTTTTTATTTTCTTCGGTCTTTTCTCGGTTGTTACTGTCCATCTTGATCGTCTACAATTTCATAATCAGCAACATTAGAATCAAGTAGTTCTTAACACATAGAAATAAAAAAAACACACAAGTTAATTTCTACGACGCAGACTGAAATGTTGTCCGAGGGTGCGCCAAACGGTTGTACTTGTCCTTGTTGGTTGCTCTGCTACTGCTTGCGCCTGTCTTGCTGCCTCCTCTACATGTAGTGTAGGGCATGCATTAGATTGTGAATTTAGTTAAAAAATCAACAACAGTTGGTTGATCAGTTATACCTGCAGCATTTCTATCAATTGTCTCACGATGAGCCTGGTGTCCGAGTCTCCGACCATGCATTCTGTCCATTTCCATCGGTATGCGGTCGTGCCGTCTCCTTCCTTTTTTGATCAGTCTCGACTCAGGTTTAATTTTCGGGCCCTCATACGCAGGCCATTCACATTGGTTGCCTTTCGGTTCCCAATGTCCACTCCATATTTGTGCCACTATTGACATACGGTACAATGGGTTGATGTATAAATTTTCATTATATCTCATTTCACGGACAACAGCCATAAAATGAGAACAAGGTATGCCGGTCAATTGAGACTTCTGACATTCACATTCAACCTTGTTGTTGTCCGTAACAACAACCCTATACCCGAAATCCCTACGAGTATACTCAAGTCTCGGTTGATTACGCCTTGCTGGTATTTTTTCACCCTTAACCATGACCTCAAAAAGACCATGTCTTCCACGGTAAGGAATCACAGTCATGTTCCTTCCTTTTCCAATTCGCTTTTGCAATAACTTAGTTACCCTGTCGGACCACACCTGACTATGCTGACATGACATTTGAGCTTTGTTACATCGTTAAAAAAACCACTTATTCAACTTATAGAACATGTCCTCCACGACCGCTGCAACCGGTAATCGCCGACTAATTTTGAACACGGCATTCAGTGACTCTGACCCATTTGTTGTCATTATCCCCCATCGGTGGCCTCCGTCCAAAGCTTTATATAACTTCTCTAGACATGGAAGCTCGTCTTCATCGTTAGGGTTCCTCTTACCCACCTTGTTAAGGTTCAGACAACCAATTTCAAAGTCTTGTAACATCTCTTGCTACCTCCTAGGTTTGCATTTGTTCACTCCAGCTATGAACCTGTCGCTAACCTCTCTCTTATGGCCTACGTGCTTGTAGAGATTTTCGGCGACATGTTGGGAGCAATACTGATGCACACATTGATCGGTAGACTTATCCCATCCGAGATTTGGATCCTGAAACACGGCTTTAATTCCCAAATGTCTATCTGATATGACACAGAAGAATCGATTATCTCCAATTACTTCCAACCTTAACCATCTCATAAAAAAACCCCAGTTGTCAGCGCTTTCTTTCTCCACAATTGCAAAAGCCACTGGAAGCAATTGGTTTTCAGCATCGTACATACATGCCATTAGCAGCCTACCTTGGTACCGTCCCGACATGAAACATGCATCGATACTAATCACTGGTCTGAGGAACGCTATCGCTGCAATACACGCTCCAAATGCCCATGCCGCTCTGTAGAAGTACCTATCAGTTTCTTTCTCAATCGGGGTCGACATCACACAATACTTAGTTCCTGGATTGTTTCTCTTGATGGCTTCCAATAGTGGAATAAGCAAGTTGTACGAGTTCTCCCAACTCCCAAATAGATTTGCAATAGCAAGCTCACGGCCTCTCCATAATTTGTTGTACTTGGGGGTTACCTTCTCATATTTCATCATGACGATATCTCGAATATGATTTATAGAAGAGCACACGTCCCTTCTAATGGTTTTATCAATCGCAAGGGCAACCATCTCTGCTGTCAGCTGACAATGATCAGTACGTGTTGCCGATACTGTGCACGTATAGGAAAGTGCTTGTTTGGTAATAATCCAAGATTCTGAAAGACTGTTCTGCTTTGCGGACACCTTAAATTTACAAAAAGCATCTCTGCACCCCACCTCGTAACGTCTAGGTTCGCTCCTAAGAACCCTGCACTCACAATAATTTTCAAGATGAAACTCATTGATTGCTATCTTTAGAGCCGTTTTCGACTCATAAAATACACCTTTAGCCAATGGATTATCAAATGTTTTTTTTGACCTGCCGAAAAAATCGACATCCGCAGGCCGAAAACTGGATATGTCATTGAAACTGTCAACCAGATGTGTCATATTTTCCCGACCAGTAATCGGGTACTGTAATTGACGGGATTGTATTTGACGGGATTGTGGTTGTGACTGGTTGGGCTGTCTGATATCATCATCAGAACCTGACGACTCACCGGAGAGCATCTCATCTCCACTCGCCAAACTATCAGAATCAATTGCATCCACAGGTACATGAGAATAATCATGTACATGTCTGCGGACCGCATTGGGACTGGGTCGGGATCTTATTGGTATATCAACAGAGTGCCGACCAGTATTAGGTCGGGATCTAACTGGTATTGGGTCTTCATCGACATGATTATGACTACTACTAGATCGGAATATAACTGGTTCATTCACAGAGTTGCTACCGATACTGGATCGGGGTCTCATTCTTACATCCACAGAGTACCGACCGGTGCTAGGTCGGGATCTAACTAATATTGGGTCGGGTTCCACAGGAATCCGACTAGTACTGGGTCGGGATTGAGGTTCAGGTATATGACGGTATAGATCGGTTCCAATTCTACATATAACTCCAGAACCGGTAACCTTTGTGAAAAAGACAACACAATTCCTACAATCATTTCGAATGATTGTTGGTTCATTACCGGTACTAATTGGTAGTCATGTTGGCCATCAGTGGACATGTTAAATCTGGCCTGGATTTTCAGATTTGCATTGCTAGAATTGTACCCAACTAATTTATAAATCTCATTCAGAAGATAATCAAAACTGTGGTCCACGGTTAGCGGTAATGAGTATTTAGCTCGGGTACTGTAATAGACCCCGTCATCATTATATTGGATTTCCCCTCCAATATACATTTTCACACAAATAGTTGTCATTTCTAATTTCGATTGGTCTGGCAATTTCAAAAATAACAACATATAAGTAATTAAAATTTGTGTTGCCATTAGTAAAAATATTCTACATAATTTTCAATAATTATTCTACACTATTTTGGAATTTAAAGAAAATAAAATTACCTCAATCGAAAACCGATCGATCTGATTGTTAGAGCTCCGTAAGGAATCCGAAAAGCAAAAAGTTCCTAAAACAATTCTAAATCATTTCAGAATTAATCAAAATTATTTCAGAATTAAAAAAATTATTCTAGAATTAATAAAACTTTTAAAATTATTCTGCAGCATTTTTTTTTCAATTAATATGACAATATTCAGAATTTAAATAATTTCACATTAAATAGTTACATATTTAAATAATTACAAATTAAATAATTTCACATTAAATAGTTACATATTTAAATAATTACAAATTAAATACTTCTAAATTTAAATTATAAATCAAATAAATTTAAATTACAAACAAATGAAATTAAAATTATAAATAAATAAAATCAAAATTATAAATAAATAAAGAAAATTAAAATTATAAATAAATAAAGAAAATTAAAATTATAAATAAATAAAGAAAATTAAAATTATAAATAAATAAAGAAAATTAAAATTATAAATTACAAATAAATAAGATTAAAATTATAAATTACAAATAAATAAAATTAAAATTATAAATTACAAATAAATAAAATTAAAATTATATATTAATTAAATTTAAAATATAAATGAATGAAATTAAAATTGTAAATTAATTAAATTAAATTATAAATTAAAACTTACTGTGAGAGAGTGCATCTGGTGAAAGCAACGACACTCTGCGGTTTTATAAACGAATTCAATAGAATTCCGAAAAAAATATTCCGGAAATAGAGAATTACCGAAATTTTTTTTTCCGAAAATGGCCTAAAACCAGAAAAAAAATTTCCGAAATTTCTCTGTTTCCAGAATATTTTTTTCCGGTTTTAGATGCCATTTTCAAAATTTTTTTTTCCGGAAAGAGTACATTTCGAAAAAATCCGACAATCCGGATATATTTTGAAATTTTCTATTAAATTTGGATATTAATAAAAAATTCGGCATATATGGTTCATGGACAGAATGGTGCAAAATTTGAGATAAGATGCATGTATCAATTCGGCGCGTCAGGTGTCGCGCTGTCAACCTTCTGGACCACAGAGGATTTGTAATCTTCAACTCGTTGTATCATTCCAATTGGACCTTTTTAGATTTGATAACGAGTTGCCTTTTTGTAATAAACTATTTCATTGGTGCATTCAATTCTGACAGGACAATATGGTTTCATGCTACAAGTTGTTTTGAGAACTCTTTGTTACTTGTATCATCCTTGATTACTTTCGCGGCCCGGTTCCTTGTATAAATAATTTTTTTAAAATTTTTGTTACAGCTGTAAAAAAGGAGAAAGAAGTTTATACTGAATTCAAAAAAGATGAACTTACCTAAATTGGAGATCAAAACCAAACTTAATTAGTACCCTTGATAGCCACTATCATTTTTTTTTCTAAAAAGAAAATAGTATTTAAAAGTTCTCAGGTGATAAAGACATGATAATGGGCTGAGCTGTAACCAATTATATCTCTTCACTTTTAGTTAAGATTTGCATTAATTATTCGTAGCGTTGACACCAACTATACGCAACGATTTTTTTTTGAGAAATAACTATACGCAACATTTGACACCAATTACAATGGATGTCGGCAGATTTTCAAATAGTTTAGAAAGATATTATATGTATACTGCACCAATTAAACCCCAAGATCTGGTCATATTGACCGGAAATTAGTATTCACATTAGGGCTGGGCAAAAAAAATCGAACTCGCAACTCGCTCATTTACAGCTCGTTTGACTCGGCTCATTTATAGCTCAGCTTATTTACAACTCGAGTTGGCCAGCTCGTTTAATAAATGAGCTGAGTTCGAGTTGACCTCAACTCGCTCATTTATAATTCGAGTTACATAAAGTTAAATAGTATAAAGTTAAATAGTATCAGTCACAATAAATCCCAAAATAATCAAACTCGAATATCTAAACTATTATTTGTGCTTTGAGATTTGTGTAAAATATGTTTGAACTTGTGTAATACTATCACTAGTTAAACGAGTTATAAACGAGTTATGAGCCAACTTGAGTTGATAACGAGCTGAATTTGAACTCGTGTTGTTATATTATCACTAATTAAACGAGTTATAAACAAGTTGTGAGCCAACTCGAGTTGATAACGAGCTGAGTTCGAGTTGACTATATAGGTCGTTATTATCATCTCAACTCAAGTTGGCTCGCTCGTTTATTAAACGAGCCGAGTTCGAGTTGGGGGTAACTCGCTCAAACTCGGCTCATTTACAGCCCTAATTCACATTAATTAAATTAAATTTATTCATCAGTGCTGGTAATAAGATCAGATGCGATAACCAACACCATATCTAATTGTAATCTATCCCTTTTGTTTTTGTGCTAATGTCTAGTTATTAAGAAATCCGATAACCAACACCATATCTAATTGTAATCTATCCCTTTTGTTTTTGTGCTAATGTCTAGTTATTAAGAAATCCGATAACCAACACCATATCTAATTGTAATCTATCCCTTTTGTTTTTGTGCTAATGTCTAGTTATTAAGAAATCCGGCTAGTATGATATTGATGTCATATGACACAAACTCTAAAATTTATCGGATAATTTTTAAATGATAAATTTAAACCATTCAAACCAATTTGCTATATGAGTGATACGTTTATATGCCAATTTTATATATTTTTGAGTTATTTTAATATCAAATTAAGCGGTAAAAAATATTGAAAAATAAATACGTTCAAATTAATTTAAAAACTCTCATATTTGACTGCTTGACTTGATACTAAATAAACTTGAAAATTATAAATTTTGCATGTAAACGTACAACTAATATAATATATTGGTTTGAACGGTTTGGATTCTTCGTTTGAAGTCGATTCAATAGATTTTAGAGTTAGTATTATATAGACTAAAATGACATTGATTCAAACTAGTCTTATTAAGCTGTAAATAATATTTATCTGCCAAGAGTCTCAAACATATACTATATATTTTAATCCATGCCTACTTCTGAAAGTTCTGGCGCAAAATAAATTTTGATAGAATGTACCTTTTTTTTTTTTTCAGTACGCATTTTTCATATTGTCTATTATTTACAGGATTAATTGGGTCTTTGTTGTTTAGTATAATCCTTTTCTTGTGTTTTTCTAATTAAAGATGATCAAAATCTATTCCTCCACTTGCACCATTCTTGCTGGAATTGTCAAGAATTCCGCTTTATGGGTGAACACATGCGTAAGCAAAATTAAAACTGATAATTTTCAGAACGAGGAAAATATAATTAAGAACAGCATCGTTTGACTTAAATATATTAAGAGGAGAGTTCAAATGTCTCTATTTTTTGTGTCTCCAATATGTCTCTATTTTTAAAATGTTAATAAATTAAAATTTAAATCATAAACATCAAAATAAAACTGTTAGATGCAATCTATGTTATTTCTTCTATGTATTTATAAAAAAAAATATCATATTTTAATTTTATTTTCATGTGAATCAATCATTTAAAAAATCAAAATCTAGAAATTATCTACATAAGAATGTTTTTACAAGTTTCTGATAACAATCGGAATAAAGTTAAAATGTCATAATTTTTATATGTGCATAGATAAAATGATATAAATCATATCCAACTGTTTTAGTTTGACTTTTAAATTTTAAATTTTGAGTTATTAAAGTTCTTAAAAATAAAATCATGATGAAGACACAAAAAATAAAGTCACTTGAATCCTCAGCAATTAATTACCTGAATTTTCCATAATAGAGTCACTTGAACCCTCACCAACCAATTAATTCCATTTTCGTCTATGAATTCCACATTTCGGGACCGCATTGATCGATCCTTAACATCATTGCGCAGTTGAAATTTGACTGAGATTCAAGTTTGTAAATTTGATTGCAAGATAATATACTCGCCAAACAATAAAACAAACCATCCCCGGCAGCTCTAACAAATAATTTTGGACTAATTTTTTTAATTTATTAATTGAGGTGAAGTACTGAAAGTACAATGGATCATAATTAATAACTAGTTATCATTACAGATTAATGGGATAAATCTTATTGGTTGACCTATATAAAATCATTTAAAAAAAAATCACCGAGTACCTACATGGTTTTTTTATTTTTTAAGCAGGTCAAGTACCAACTATATATATATATATATATATATATAGAAGGGATCCACTTACATCTTTTTCGGTGATCCAGATATACACATTATATTTTCAAAGTCCAAACAGTCGATCCAAATCATTCAACATGACGGATATGTTAAAATGTGCTTGCAGATCAAATTTTATATTTTTTTGAATTTTTTTACTATTTATTAAGATGGGTACAAAAATTCAATAGTCTGAATATAGCAATCTTGTTAAATACTTAATAAATAGTAAAAAAATTTGAAAAAAATGTAAAATTTGATCTGCAAGCACATTTAATATATCCATTATGTTGAATAGTTTGGATCGACTATTTGAACTTTGAAAATAAAGAGTGTAATTCAGTGTTACAAAAAAAGATGTAATTGAATCTCTCTTTACACACATATATATAGAGTAAGGCTACGCTATTTCGTGAATTAAACAAGCTGTTTTAATTTCACGCTCATATCTCTAGTTTTGAAGTTCAAATAGCCGATCCAAACCGTTAGATGTTTAATCTATATTAAAATGTTCTTGGAGGCCAAATTATATATTTTTTGAAATTTTTTTACTATTTATTAAGATGGTTTGAAAATCGTTGTTTTTATTAAAATTATGCACCATTAAGAAACAACGATTTTCAAACCATCTTAATAAATAGTAAAAAAATTTCAAAAAATATAAAATTTGGTCTCCAAGCACATTTTAATATAGATTAAACATCTAATAGTTTGGATCGGCTATTTAGACTTCAAAACTAGATATACGAACGCGAATTAAAACAACCCGTTTAATTAGCGAAGTAGCGCGCGTAGCCTTACTCTCTCTCTCTCTCTCTCTCTATATATATATATATATATATATATATATATATTGAAATCTCAAGGTCAATCGACCTTATCCTCTGTAGATACTAGAGAGGTTAGAGAACGATATCCAATTGCAAGACATGTAATACCACTTGCACCGTTCTTTCCCATTCAGTAGGCTACGTGATTGCAACTGTTTTGGTCTCTTCTTTAACTGATCGTTCGGAAATTAGTCATCAAAATCGATACAATTCCAAAAAAAAAATATATATATATATATATATATAAGAACAATATTGGTCTGTGGTAATTAATTGGCAAAAAAATATGGGGAAAAATATCACGACAAAACAACAGGTTTATCGGACACGGGAGAACATGCCTATACCTTGGATAGATACAACGCATATATAGATTATAGAAGTAAAGGCCAATATATATATGTTGCAAATGCAGATTGCGTGAAGGAGCAAATTCATGGAAGAAAGCCATATGTGAGAAGAAGAGAGCAAGGTGTAGCCAGGGACAGACTTGCCGGCAACTGTTAATCCAGCAGAGAAGAAATTCTCACTGGACTTTGAATGGAGGAATTCAAAATCCAGAGAAAATTCTTCTAGTTAAAACATAGATCCCGGCAAGTCATCCTTGGCTGCATTCTGCTCTCACTCTTTTTGCACAAGACTGTTTCATGATATCTCTTAGTTTTGTTGAAAATCATGGTCCCTCTCTCTCTCTCTCCCTCCATGTTAAAAAGCCATATGTGGAAAGAAGAGAGCAAGATGTAGCCAAAGACGGACTTGCCGGCAACTCCAAATCCAGATAAATCAAATTACAGACATAATATATGTAACTCAAGTGCTAGCTAGCAATTAGGTCTGAATCCGGATGCCGGCAAGTCATCCTTGGCTGCATTCAACTCTCTACCTTTGTACAAATGGATCTAACATGATAGTGAGGCTTTTATCTCTTTCCTAGAATGTCTTTCGTAAGAAATTATACGGAGAATGCATTGAGAGAGTCATTGATGTGAACGACACTATTTATAGGAAATGAAGAAGGGGAAGGAGGACGGAAGGCTGGGGAAGGAAATATTATATTTTCATTTGGACACGATATATAAAAATATATATAAGCTTTGACAAAACCTAAATGGAAGACTTGTGGTTCACATCAATGTGTAATTCCTAGTTAAGTTTAATATTATATTTTCATTTGGGCACGAATAAATGAAATCACTGATTGTGACGCCAATTGAAAATTTCTCTTTTTATGGTTAGGTGCATGTGAATAACCCTTTCAGGATATATAATCCCCTATCAGTTTTAATTTCCTTGTTAGCAAATTAAACGATTTCTGCGCGCATTGTGTGTTGCTAGTTATTCAGTGGCACAAGCCTATGCAGTATCTCATACAACTGTATCATCAACATCACAATTAAAAATAAATTGAAGTTTTATAATTGATTGTACTATCCTATTAATGGAGAGTCAAAAGGAGCCATTAAGAGCACGTGTAATTTTCTGTACCGCTACAAAATTTGTAGATCAATTTGCAAATGATATATTGATTTTTCAGGGAATAAATATTTTTTGCTTTTGTGTTAGGATATCAATTGTTAGTAAATATATACGAGAAATTATTTGATTATTCAATTTTTCAAATGAAAATGTGCTGCATTGTATAGAACTAGCTACAATTATATATGAAGAGCAGAATTTTGTTCAACTTTTCAAAACAATATCCAAAAGCTAAAAAATAGAATGATGATGTAATGCGCTAGGGAAGAATTGTAGACCTCGACTATATCGTATATATCATGAGGTATCATGTTACAATATATGAAGTACATAATTTTTTTATTGTTGTTCTTTTGTTATGTATATGTTGACCTGTACTAATTTGTTGTAAAATATCAATGGGTCTCGTCGGCTTGACTTTATTAATTTGTTCTTTAAATATGTCAATTTACAGTTTAATATTTTACTAGTGGGTTTTAAAGAAGTGTCAACGATATAAGTTTTTTTTTAACACTATAGTTGTGTTCAATATATACTCGAATTTTATTGTCGTATTCAATAATTAGGTAAAAATTAAACTTAATTAACTAGGAATTTATTTAGTTATAATTTAGAATCAATTTTTAATTTAGTGACAAAAACAATACTCTCTGTGTGAAATGTTACATGATCGAAACCTAAATGGAAGAATTCTTTATATTATATCACCAAGGGCGGCTATTTGAATTATAGGGATTTGTTCTGCAATTCCACAACAAGAATGAGATACTTTTCGCGAGGATAAAAATTGATTTTTTGTGACAGACTACTCTCATTGTTCAGCTTTTCTTTTTGCGACGGACGACCGTCATAAATATGTTTTTTTTCTTGCAAAAAGTGTTTACTTTGTTGTAGTGTTCGTGCAGGGTTAAAACAGACGTTGCAGATCTCATTCTACACGGTAGGATCCGGCATTGGATCTGAACCCAATCACCAATGGACCATTAAGTGATCATCAGAGATGTTTCGATAAGATGGGGGGCAATGCTGGTGGGCCAAATGTGGGGACGAAGATTTGCAATTTACTGTGTGTTTGATCGGCAATTATAAGAGAAAATCTTGATTGGACGACAGGTCGACAACTCTGATTTGGAGAGAGATAATCCATGTCATTCTATTCTCTACTCAGTGCACAATGTAATCGTGTGGCAGATCACTGAATTTTTCATCTATATAAGCTCAAATTCTTTAAAAGCCGGTCTTAATTTTGTTGTATTTTCAGTACACAGTACTACACGTGTTTGTCCTACAGAGAATCTCGATTCGTTTAGGCAGGAGGTCCGTGGGGGCAGTGGGGCTCAGGTTGCTACTTGCTGGGCTGGCCTGGCATCTTGATGGATAATGCGGCAGGCCAAGACAATGTATCTTATATTTTCATCAATTAGTGGGGCCTTTCCCATGTGTGCGTGCTCGAAAAAGAAATGTTAGCGTCATCCCAATTTGGCACCCATTCATATGTTGCGCCAAACTCCGGACACGTAGATATGCAATATGTTTATGGATGTTTAATTAGCTAATTTATAAGGTCGTCTCTGATCATAGTCATTGGCGTAGTCAAAATTTTGAAAATTTTAATCAGGAGTGAATAAAAAAAAATACCTAGAAATTTCATTGAATGTTCATGATATATATTTTTTCATATCCTTAGTCAATTATTAAAAAGAAAAAAGTAAATAAATATAAATAAAAATAGGATAAGGAAATAAATATAGAAGAAAATATGAAGGAATGAGAAGAAGCAAAAATAGCAAGAAAATAAAATATAGAAACCAATTCAAATACAAATTAGAAAATACAAAATTAAGAGAAATGGATGGCTCATTGGAGGACGGAATGGAGGGAAACAAAAAGTGAGAGTAAATGAATGGAAATGACAGTCTGTATATCTAAAATGGAGAGGAGAAGAAAAGATGAGCGTTTTTTTCTCTCCATAAATCTGACATGTAGCTCTTATATTTAATATTTTATAGTATAGACATAGTTCATATGATCTCCTCACAAATTCTTTGGTGGCTCATGTGCACCAAATTCAAATAAGTGAAGGGGGTCATCTTCTACATCTTGTATTTGAATGAAAGAAGAAAAACTGAATATGAAAAATTACGAAAATAGAAAAGAAAGATACGAATTTAGTAAGCTATGCAGCCAATGGAATCGAGGTTTGAGAATAATATGTTTACACATTTTTACTACAGGGGTAGGCAAAATTGATAATCCGGGGTAGACAAAAATTCAGGATTGGGCAGTTGCCCACCCCTGTTACTTACTGCTAATATATGGGTGTTGATATTAGCACAATAATTTTTTTTATTTTAACACAACAGTTTCAAATTTTTGAATTTTATGGACAATTTTGCTCACTATACATAATGTTTTAATTGCCAGTTTTCTTCTCTGAAGATTATACAATCTTTTAGCATAATGACCATTTAGTGCTTACTATATATTCTTTATTATTATTTATTATTAGATCTTTATCTAACTTGAAAGAACAACAACAAAAGAAAAATCAAGTAACTCATACATCTCTAGTTGTACTTGTACAATTTTCGTAAATATTTATTTTAGTCCTCTTTTGTTTGAATATATTTGTAAGTATTTATTTTGATACTTTTTGTTTGAATATATTTAAGTTGTATTAGAAATATATTTTTTGAACTATAATATCATATTGTTTAACAAATTCAACATGATTAATTAGTTTATTCTAACTATATTTTTAAAGCATATTTTATCAAAAAATTTTTTTAAAGGATACAAATTCTAAATAACATTACTTGAAAATATATAAATGCAATAAAAGCATGCGATTATTATGCTCAACAAATTTGTGCTTTTATTGTAGCTTGTCCTTCAAGAGGTGTTATTTGAATTTATATATACTTTAATAACGAGGTGTTATTTGCAATACAAGCATGCGATTAGTATGATATTTGTGTCATTTCACTTCAAATGACACTAACTCCAAAATATATCATATATGCTTTAAATGATGAATCCAAACCAATCTACTTGATGAGTGGTGAGTTTACATGCAAAAATTATAATGTTTTGAATTTATTTAATATAAAGTCAAGAAGTGGTCAAATGTGGGGCAATGAATAAGGATTCACACTAAAAAGTTTTCACCTCTCGCTTAAGGGAGATTGGTTTAGGTCACTAAATCATAAACTTACCAAAAAATGGGAAGATTTGTAAAAAGGTTTTTTAGACAAATACTACCCACCATCTAAGACCTAACACTTTAGAGGGCAAATCACATCATTTAAACAAAGTGATAATGAGTCATTAACTAAAGCATGGGATAGATGAAACAAATTGTTAAGGGCGTGTCCTAACCATGGTTTAGATAGTTCTTTTTTTTTTTTTTCAATTTTTCTATGGTGGTTGTACTAACGCCACTAGATTTCACATGAATGTAGAGATGCTGAAAATTCGTCTAAGTATTGAATGCGTCCGCACTGGACCAAATTTTCTTTTTTTTTAGTTTTTCATATTGTAGATCTTCTTGCTAGCTTTTCAAAAAGTAGTCATAAACCTAAATCGGAGTTACGAGTCAAAAGTTATAGTCGTTTTAAGTTCAGCCTCTATTTTTGACTGACTGCTACAGTGCGTCCGCACTGGCTGCTATAGTGCTACAGTGCGGCCGGGCCACCGGCACTGGTTGCTACAGTGCGTCCGCACTGTGCTCAGTTATTCCTGTGTGTCCAGATTTCGGCCGCATCGAAATCCGTGCGTCTGCACGAATTTTGACGAATATCTTATTATACCTTTTTAAAATTGACACGCGTTCAGAAATCCATCTAAGTACTTAGTGCGGTCGTATCGCAAATCGTGCGTCCGTACTGAACATTTTTCTTCATTTTCTACAAATTAAAACCAAATAAACGCAGTAATTTGATCCTAGATGTATTATATTCACTTTATATTCAAAATACAAGATATTTAATGTTATTTTGTGATAAAAATTAGATCGAATGTGTATATAATTGAGGCCTATCAGATCGGTGGCTAAGAAGTCCGTATCGGCTCAAGGACAATCGGCCTAGCTAGTGGCGGTGCAGGGTGCAGCCCAAGGGTGCTCGGCTCGGGTGAAGCAGCAGCGGATCGGGCAACGCCAGGTGGTGGCGGCGGCGGCCCTTGGTGGTGCAGCTCGGCTAAATGATTTGCTTTTGATCAAAAGGTTTTTTTTTTTATGGAGGGATGAGGCCTTTAAATAGACCTCTCCAATTACGCAAACACCCTTGCAAATATCTAGTTTATAACTTGACAATCAAGGCTTATTTGGTAATTGATCATGCCCTTGGTCCAATGAACAATGAACCAATAGTGCATCCAAAATATATCCAAACTTAGCTTAGGCAACAAGCAACCTACCTCTCCCTCTCATCTTGTTGACTAGGTCAACACTTACATCATTAGATCTAGTCAACCACGCTTTGACCAGATGCTCATGAGTTTGACCAAGTCAAACTACCTCATCTCTTCACTAAAATAGCCATATCTTTTGAACCGTAAGTCCAAATCTTGCATACCACATATCCACGCACTCGTCTCTCAATTCTCTATCTCGTAGTGCAATCTAATTGTACTACATAGTAGAATTGGTAATCCACATTATATTTTTACTCTAGTTAAACATATATCCTCATTCAGTCATATCAGATCTTTGTACCAGTAGGTGTACAAATATGATTTGATCAATTCCTTATCTGATTAAATCATAAAGTGTACAAACACTTGTATAGTTAGATTTAATCAAGCCTCTCGTTACTTCTTAATGTGTGTAATGGTATTCAATACTTATTCATCAACATATATGATAAGCATTCTTGTGATATGATGTGCAATAAGTAACTATGCATCAATGGCGTTATAAAACTAATATGATGAAACAACTAGGGCCCTTGGAGGTGTGACCTACTTGGATTTGTATCATGTTGGCAATGAGCTTCCAGTCTCATTGATCAAGGTTAGCGTCTAACAACACGCATTGACTAACCAAATGTACAGATGATATGTAACCGAACAATATCGTTGATCCAATATAGACAATGTATAACACTACCTGTGTTGTATCCAATATCACATGATATCTTTTGATAAGCTCAAGATAGGATTGTGTTATTCCTATACACTTATCTATTATGTTTCTTGATCTGTGAATCATCATATATTTGTGATCAGCCAGTATTACAATGCATGCTGTATAATATGATTCTATCAAGGGGCCCAATAAATATCATCACTCATACACATTCTCCAGAATGTGTATGAGGGATATTTCATTCTTGATTTCACGTGCTTCATTCCACGAGTCTATACCTGTCGAGAAGACACTGTTATAGCCCCTTATTACAAAGAGTGGTAGGTGGCAACTACAAGCCTGTATTTCTCGAGTATGAAGTCACTAGATATCTCAGGCTTAAGATCCGACACCATGCAAACCATCAATGATAGAAAACACCGAATCCATCTGATGTTTGCATATGGTCACTTTCGATGCCATATGAACTCTTATATGCATCCACATGATATTATAGCGAAAAAATCATCCACTATATTAATTCCCATGCTAACCTCATGCAACTAGTGTTCCTTGCTAATTGCTTGGATTAGGGATGTTTAGAGGATACCACTTTAGTTCCAGACAGTGAACTAAATGGTGTCACACTCTAGGAACAATCTGAATTGCTTCAATCATCATATGAACCCAAACCATAGAGTCAAAACCATTTGCTAGGACACTAACTCTAACACAACCATATGAACCAAATCAATGAAGGTTGGAATGAGCGCTTCGACACATGGACCACTCAACTCACCTTAATTCAATGCCATCAATCTCTGATGGAATGGCATGCAAGCCCAAGTCGAGGAAATCAAAATCGACGCGCACATGGCGCTATGGCTTGCACAACAAACCTACACCCACCTCAACATCTAAACAGAGGAAAAGCCTCTACTCCTCCTTGCATTCACCCCCAACACCAAAGGCAATGTGGCGCTCCTCCCAACCCATCGCCGACATGGTGAGGTGACATCGCCTCCACCCTCCACCTATATCTTGTAAGTTTCCATATTTTTTTTTTCTATTTTTTACTTTTCATTTGAGAATTTTTGTATTGAGGACAATGCATTGCTTAAGTTTTTTTTTTTTTTTTTTTTTTTTTTTTGGGGGGGGGAGGGAAGAAAATAGAAGAAAATTATATTCACATTTAGGTCATTTTAAGTCAATTTTATTTTGAATTTTTCGTAATTTTTTTGTACATGTTTAAATCTCTCTTGAATTTTGTGATAAATTTGTATGATTGTTTAAAATTAAGGATTTTGTAGAATAAATTTGGGAATATTTTTGGTAGCTTTGAAAAATTGAAAATAACCTCATATTTGGGAAAAAAAAAAAAAGGATTTCACAAGATAGAATAATTTTGAGAATTTTGAAAGCGAAATTTTGATTTTAGAATTGTTCTACTTTTGAAAATTGTGGTATGTTTTTGGAAAAAATTAAAAAAAGTGAAAGTAAATGGGAAATTTCACGATATTTTTAGGTTTGATTTAATACCTCTAAATTTGTGTATTTCTACACAAGAATGGAAGTCAACAGGCTCATGAGTCATCCAAGTTTTATTTTTGTATCAATAAATTTTGCACCTTACCAACACGAGTAGCTGGTAAGTTTCTAGCCCAAGCTTGTTCCAAATTTAGGGGGTCAAAAGGAAAAATCCACTAAATAAGTCGAATATGACATTTGTTGAAAAATGAAAACTTTATTAAACTCGATTGATTAGTTTTTGGAAACTCGGAATATTTTTTAGTATGAAATTTGATTAGTTTATTTGTGAGGTGAATCAAGATTGATCAAAGTTTACTTAGAATATTTTCCAAATATATCTCAAGGTTTTTAAGGTTAAACAAGATCATGCAAATTTTTCATTTTATGATTAAATAGGGTTTGGTAAGTTTTTAGCTTTTTGCTTGAGGATAAGCAAATGTTAAGTTTGAGAGATTTTGATAGCGGTAAAACATATAGAATTTTTAGTACATTGAGCCTAAAAAACTAAGTCAAATTCATCCTATTTATTATATCTTACTTTATGTTTTTAGCCTTTTTATATCTATTTACCAAGTTCCAAGTTACTCATGAATTATGAATTAAAATACAGATTTGGAGCAAAAACAGGACACTCGTGCTGCCAGAGCCCACTCTGTGTGGCCGTAAGGCTGAAGAAGAAAAGCTGCGGATTCCAGGTTTAGAAGAATTTGAAGAAATAAGATTTTGTGCGGCCAGGAAAAATCTAGTGCGGCCCTACGTCTGGAAAATCCTCCAAAATAATTAAATATGAAATTATGCAAGTTTTGCTCCAAACAAATGCAAAAACTTCAGGAACTCCAAACAAATGCAAAAATCTAGTGCGGCCCTACGTCTGGAAAATCCTTCAAGTTCACAATTACCAGCCTCCAGAAATTGCTAAATGGAAGGATTTTGCACTGATTTACTTCTTGTTTTTCCCTGCTTTAGCCCTAAGCAAGGTAATTGCTATATATTCATGTGGCGGTTGCAGGAGAGAGGGGATCCAAGCTTTTCATCCACTTTTGTCCATCTCTTCTACTCTATCTCCATCTCTGAACGCGACGCTCATCTGCAGATCTATAAAATAATAGATTTCTAATTGAGATCGGATCACAAAGAATCAATAGTTACATCTATTTTCCTTATTGGATCTAGATAATTGTACTTTAATCCTTATAGATCAACCTTATACGCCTAAACACTGGTGTAGCTTTCATCATACAAACGAGATTAGCACGCACCAAATTAAGATAAAAATACAAAGAATAAAGTATAGTATAATTCAGATCAAACGCAAATGATAAATAAAATAAAACTACTAAATTAAACTCATAAATATTCAAGATTACATGTCTTCACTCTAGAAAAATATTATTTATCAACAACAAAAGATATGATAAAAACCGTAAAAGAGAGAGAAGAAATACACCTAAAAGTCTCTCTTGATCTTAAGAGCACCCTAGTTCTACTCTTTTTGGTAAATGCTAAACAAATTATCAATTTGGTACAAATTAAAATATTTTAAGAATAAAAATAACATTTATGAAACTTTAAAGATGAAAATGATAAACGAGTCATTTATGAAATTACTCTTTAAATTAACTAAACTTTCTTTGCAACTTACTATTTGATTTGTTAAATTATCTTAAGGACCGAATCACTAAAACCTCTTATACTGACAGTATTCTTGGTGCTTTAAGAGTCATGGTTTCATGGCGGCACCCGTCGCTTCCAAAAAAGAGTTGGTATGAGCAGGGCAATCGATGGAGGTCCCACGAGACCATCATGGAGCCCAAGTTCACTTGACTGCACTGCCCCACTTGTCAAATGGATTTTTTAG